>JAJGRX010001305.1:600000-752500 GCA_025461125.1 Carex kokanica | reverse complement strand
TAAAAAAATAGCTAAAAAATTCAAAAAAAATCTAAAATTTAGTTTCCAAGCACATTTTAATATGGAGAACATGTTGAGCGCTTCAGATCAACTGTTTGGACTTTGAAATTACAAAAATAACTTGTTTGGATATAGATCTCTATCCAAACGTTTGGATGCCAGTCGAACTATATATATATATATATATCTATCGATCTGAGTGCAGAAACCCCTTGTTCTGCTTTCATTTTCTGTTTTTTCTTTTCTACTTTTGTAAAGGGGTTCAATTGTAATATTTTATGTACTGGTACAGATGTTGCATGTACTGGTACGAAACTATGTAACTGGTTTGTCCTGATTTAAAATTGTATTCTAATTAATAATCTTACAGTCTAAGTATTTTAATCGGTGATTAACGGGTCACGACAAATTACGGAAGGACACCGTAGTCTATAGTAAATAACTATTATAGTTCTAAATTCCTAATACTTTTAATTACTATTTATATCTTAGAAAGTAAGGTCTTGTTCTACAACTCATCAATAGTATAAGATTCGATTCGTTTATATTTAATTAGTTGAACAAATATATGACAGAAAACACAACTCTCTACTTTTTAAGATGAGAAAGGCATCATCAACAGATCTATAGCTGTCTGCTTTTATCATTCTTTAACTTTTTAAAAGATAATAAACAGTTTTATAACTTTAATTAAATACAATAAACTCATAACAATTCAATCCGTAGAATAATTTCCACTATTTATAAGTTTTATATGAATCTAAACCTTCTATTATGAATTTTTCAGAAAAAATTTCATTAGGCGATTAACAATTAAACGTGTTCCATGAGCATTCAGATATTGAAATAATAAAATTTTGTAAAATTTATACTTAATTTAATTACGTTTCAGAAAATTACCGAGTTTGCATTATCGACGGTGCAGCAGGACCGGAATTTTTAAAATTGACACTGTCCAAAAAAAGATAAACTAAAAAATTACTAAATTCTGAAAATTCTATATTTGTCACGTCCGCAACTTCAAATACCGGACATCAAAAGGGTGTCTGCCATTTGAAATTGAGGACACAAATTGGTGTCTGCAACTAGATACTGCGGACATTTTTTTATTTTTATTTGACATTCTCGTACAGAGCCGAAAACTTATTATCTTTTGTTAATATTCAAAAATAGAAGAATCAACTTATAATTTGAATATATTAAAAGGAACATCAAACAAAATAGATAAAATATCTTAAAATTTAGATGTACTAGAAGTACTACGAAATATTTTTCAGGCCAGATTTTTGCAGCTGTAAAAAAAAATCTATTTCTTGGTGTGTTACTGGAAAAAAGTAAAAATATTTTGAATCTCAGTTATTGATCCCGGTTCAAAAATCACTAGAAGAACCACGATAACTTTTTTATATATCCATAAGTGATTTTTGAACCGGGATCAATAACTCAGATCCAAATCATTTTTTTTTTCAGTAATACACCAAGAAATAGTTTAATTTGTTTACAGCCGCAAAAAATTCGACCTGAAAAATGTTTCGTAGTACTTCTAGTATATCTAAATTATAATATACTTTTTCTATTTTGTTTGATGTTTCTTCTAACATATTCAAATTATAAGTTGTTCCTTCTATTTTTGAAAATTAACAAATGAAAATCACTTTTCAGCTCCAGTCATGATGTCAAATAAAAAAAAACATCCGCAACCTCAGATTGCGGATACCAATTTTTGTCCGCCATCTGAGATTGTAGACATTTTTTAGTGTCCGCCATTTGAGATTACAGACGTGTCAAATCTGAAATTTTTAGGATTAAATGGTTTTTTTTTTTACGGTAGTATATTTAAAAATTTCGAGCAGGCAGCAGGACAAGTTCCTTTGTAAATAACTTTCTTATTTATTAATGAAAATGTCGGAGAGCTATGTCACTGACCTTGTTCCAACGCGTTCTCTTTCCTTAATTTTACAGATTTGCTTTTTTTTTTTTTTTAATTTATTTATAAGGGTGTAGCGCAGCTTGGTAGCGCGTTTGTTTTGGGTACAAAATGTCACAGGTTCAAACTCTGTCGTTGAAGTTCTAATGATTTAATTTACGTCGGCAATTTTTTTGTCCAATGAGTCACAGGTGAAAGTATTTTTGTATCCTTACTCATTATGTTAATGAATAAAATTTTACTAGTATCCGATAAGTTAAAATAAAAAAATTTGTCCGTACCTATCTTATCGAATACATTACGCAGAGGTAGAATCAGGCTTTTGAAATATAGAATCAAATATAAATAGAGATCAACCATATAAAACTTTTTATGCAAAAAATAGATATCAATTCTACAATTTCTTGATATTTTACTCTGAATTATATAAAAAATCATACATAAATATAAAAAAAAAAAAAAACAAAATAGGAGTCAATTTTACCGTTCCTGCATTGTTAATGCAAATTTGACTGTATATTGTGATATATTCCTCAACTTTTGATTTTTATTGTGATATGTTCCAGACCAACTACTGTACGATATTTGGCAGCAAATTAAACTGTTACATTACCCCAGTCTTTTTAGTCATCCATAAACTGATTAAGACATTTCAGCTGCCCTGTTTTTGTCCAAGCATGTCACATTCCGAAAGAGAACAACACAACGTGTATTGTATATATAATAGCATGAACTCGTGACACCTACATATATGTTCAAATATAACAGTACTATATATGTAAAATAAACCTAATTCTATGTTTGTTTCTTGCAGCAGGTTCCTTATATTGTGTGTACAATAGTGATTATATTGTTGGCAACTTGGCATTGTGCTGGTTCCTTGTCTTTGCTCGGCGAACCTCATTATTAATTAGTTTATATAATTATTTATATATGATGAGAAAAAAAAGGCTGATAGGCCCAGCTTTATTTGATAACAATAATTAAAGTTTAAAAACAAGTATTTGGAATAATTTTACTGTGAGGAGGGATCCAATTACACTTTTTTTTTGACACATCTTGACACTGTTTTTTTATAGGTCAATTTTGCGATTTTAAAATCCAAACAGTCGATCCGAACTGTTCAACATGATCCCCATATTAAAATGTGCTTGGAGATCAAATTTTATATTTTTTTGAATTTTTTTACTATTTATTAAGATGGTTACAAAATCGATGTTTTTCAATGGTCTGAAAACAACGATTTTGTAACTATCTTAATAAATAGTAAAAAAATTCAAAAAAATGTAAAATTTGATCTCCAAGCACATTTTAATATATTCATCATGTTGAACGGTTTGAATTGACTATTTGGACTTTGAAAATAGTAAGTGTCAAAATGTGTAAAAAAAAAGAGTGTAATCCGATCCCTCCTCTTTTACTATATAATTAACATGGTATTAAATGTATCCAAAATTTCATATCCATTGTTGGTGATTAATTACAACTAATATAGTTCCGCATATAGTCATATACTAATCACAGAGGACAGGTCTTATTACTGTTCTCCAGTTTGCTTTAATTTACTTGTTGTGCGCTAATTAATACATAAGATTTAATTGTTCTTATTTTGAAGAAAATAAAAACCAAAATTTTTTAGTTACCATCTCAATATTTCAAAATTCTCACCTTACCGATGATTTATGCAAAATTAAAATGTTACTATGTGTGCAGCTGCGCATAGAGTTGGAAAAACGTGCCGTGCCGTGCCGTGACTAACACGTTGTGACTTTGGTCTCGTGCCGTGCCGTGACCAAAATGTCAAGGGGTGGTCACGGCACGCAAATGGGCACGCCACGTGAGTCACGCGTGACCATTTAATCATAATTTATGTTAGTTTATTCAAGATTCACCATTAAATCAATATCTAATGGTCCTAATTACACGTGACTCGCATGACTACGTGTCGTGCCGTGCCGTGACTAAATCTTTCACATGCTGTGCCAAAGTTTCAAAAGATGAGGCACGGCACGGGACACGCGAGTCATGGCACGTAACTGACACGCGTGCCGTGCCGTAACCGTGCCGTTCCGTGACGGAGCCAGCTCCGCAGTGCCACTTTTCCCACTCTAGCTGCGCATGATTAAGAGGTCATGCGTAAGACCAAGTTGTGCACGAGTTTCAATTCAATACGAGCAAATTTGAGCTGAAAATTCATGTGCAACTCGGTAAGGTCCGAATTTCAAGATATTGAGAATATTGAGGAGGTAACTACAAAAATATCGGAAATAAAATTGATAATCAGCATATTTATACAAATTTATTCTGCATTATTATTGTGGGTTACATCAAAGAAATAAGGTATATGTTATTTAACCCTTCCAAGGTTACCTATGTTAAAACCATATTACCATTTTGGAGGGGCTTCTGCATGGATTAAACCCCGCAATTAATAACATTAGCAACAAAGCGTACAATATTATATATATATATATATATAGAGTCCGACTAGGCTACTCCATGGTGTAAAACGACTTGGTGCTCCACGCCTCATTATTTCCATTTTGAAAATCCAAACTACCGATCCGAACCGCTCAAGTTGTTCTCCATATTGATATGTGCTTGGAGACCAAATTTTACATTTTTTGGAATTTTTTTACTATTTATTAAGCCACTTTGAAAATCTGAAAATCCTTATGAACAGTAAAAAACAGTAAAAATTTCTGGACCGCCGGATCAGTGATTTTCAAAGTGGCTTAATAAATAGTAAAAAAATTCCAAAAAATGTAAAATTTGGTCTCCAAGCACATATCAATATGGAGAACAACTTGAGCGGTTCGGATCGGTCGTTTGGATTTTCAAAATGGAAATAATGAGGCGTGGAGCACCAAGTCGTTTTACACCATGACTTAGCTAAGCCCAGCACTATATATATATATATATGTACACCACACATGTGTGCATGTGGGGTGTCATTCTCTTGTTTGTTTGTAGCCTTATGTTGGTACCTCAGCATGAAATCATGCTTACTTCATCAACAAGAGTCAAACTTGGATGCTGACCTCGTCAACTGTATGCAATTAATTGCTGAATTGAAGTCGAACTATAACGACGCAATAGTACATCTGTACATTCAGTGTAGAAAAATCTGCTCAGGAATCAATGTCACTGTGCACATACTCTGAGAGATGTTTCTCCTCTCCAAGTTGTACCAAAGAGATGTTGATGACAGCATTTGGAAATTAAAAAAAAAAAACATTTCTATGATTTGAGAAAACTATTACTGCTCTGTCTGCTCATATATAAATATTTCCAACCATTACAGCTCTGTCTGCTCATATATAATTATTTATTTCATTTGTCAGAAACTTTTTGACGCATGCTATATCAACGAGTTCAAGAAACTAGCAAGAGATCTTGGATTGAAATTAATGTGGAAGTTGTCTTTTGTTATAGACCACAAATTAAAGAAAATGTTATCCTTTCCAAAGAATAATATTATTTCTTCCAACTGTCCTACTATACGACGAGGAACCGGTACAGAATTCGCGATATGTTCCAAGTTCCAACCATGACTTGTCAAAACTGGTCTCCTTGATGCTTTTAGATTCTTAATGTAATGGTTTTGATGTTGGAGTCAATATGGGTGAGCCACGAGAGACAAGTGTCCTCTTAGGTACGGTAAAAGATTCCCCTCACTTACAGTTTGAGATTTATTCTCAACCGCTTTGAGATTCGGACTAGCACAGGGTAGTATTATTAGGCTTTGAGATTCATGCAAAGTTAAAAAGAACGTTCCAGATCCACTAAGGGCCTGTTCGTGCTTTTACTATTCACGAGTGAAAAAAAAAATTCACTCAGGCCCTGTTCGGCTGCAGTGTGGGTTCGAGAATGGGTACGGGAAAGAGTGAATTTTTTTTTCCCATATGTGAACAGTAATTTTTAAGCTACAGCTGAACAGGCCCTCAGAGTGAATTTTTTTTCCCACGTGAACAGTAAATATTAGTTCAAACTTTTTCAGTTCCTGTGCTCATTCCCGTCCACCGAACAGGCCTTAATTGTAAAAGATTCCCTATTACGGTACTGGGGAGGATTTGAATTTGCCACTGAGCCGGGGTAAATTCTTGCTTTGTTTATCTTTAGGAAAAAAAATCATTTTTAATTAATTACTAGTTTTCCCATACAATTAAACAAAAAAAAAATATAATTAATCTTTATTTATTGATGACGGTGCATTTTTTTTCTAAACTAATTTCTTTTATTCAATAATCAAATATAGTATGATTGGACACGTACACTTGGAAATTGACATGGCAATTATGTTGCTCATATAAATGCTGAATGAAACTTCAATTCCGTAATTGACTCTTTGATATTAATCATTTTGATGACATATTGCTCACATATTATAAAGGTATCATTGATTTACATGGTGTGACTAGCTCTTAAATGGCTCCGGATCCCATAAAGTAACCCAATTTTTGGGTTTTGGATCAGGACCGTCCGATTCGAACATGTTTCTCGGGATGCATGTGCTTCACTTTAGGTGGATGGTCACGGATTCGAATCGGACGGTCCCAATCCAAAACCCAATTTTTGGGTTACTTCGCTGGATCTGAATTCCTCTTAAATGGCATCCTGTGCTGATGTAATAGTATTTTAGTGACATGGTACTGATTTGAGGTAGAAAAAAATATGTAAGTAATAGCACGTTATTTTTTTTAATATTTGATCATGTATGTATGAAAATTATTATATCTCTTCTGGGGTAGAATTTTTTTTTTTTTTTTGTGGTAATTCACTACCAATGCAATTGGTAGATTTGTGGCATCCTAATACTAAGATTTGAGGTATATATCTATCATCATTATGTTGTGCCATATTATCTCTTGTTAAAGGAATATTTTGATTAAGTCATAGTTCTGAAATTTTGATAAATAGAAAAGTATTTAAATTCTAATTGAGCCAAGTGTTATGGTTCATGAACGGAAACAAATTAAAGCTTACCTCATTTCCTCTCCGGTGTGATTTTGACTTATTCATTTTTGCAAATTGAATGTGAGGATTAACTTTCGAGGATCTTTATTCAGAAAAATGGGTATAATTTAATTAAGATCACCATTGTTCCTTATATTAATTGCACTGAACAGGAAGAGTGTAAAGAAAAAAACCTTATTTTTTTTACAAATATATTAATAGAATTTGGCACTAGTAAATACTAAGACAGTTAATTCACTGCGTTTCATTTTGTATTTGAGTTTGTCCTTAAGCATTTACCTCTTTTGAGACCACTCCTTTTTTTTTTTTTTTTTTTCTGTCCCCTTATAAAGCTTATATATCAATCTCTATTCTTATTTGAGGAGGATTCAAATGCTTTCATTTTTTTGTATCTTCATTATGCTTCCATTTTTTAATTTTTTAATAACAAAAATTCTCAAATTTATATGTCAAAATAAAACCGATAGATGTGATTTTTAATTTTTGTTTTATATGAATAAATAAGTTGAAAAATCAACGTCTATAATTTATTCACATCGGTGTATTTTTGCAAGCTCTTGATACTAATCAAAACAAAATCAAAATGTCGTGATCTTTTGCGCGTGCATAGAGAAAACAATATGGATCATATTTAATGGTTTTATTTTGACATTTAAGTTTTAAATTTTAAATTATTGTCATTTTAAAACTGGAGGCATGATGGAGGCTCAAAAAATGGAGGTATTTGAACCCTCCTCTTCTTATATTAAGCACATAAATGTCATGATCCGCCAACAACTGTTATTAAAAAAATAAGATTTCGGATTGAATATCAACACTTAGATCAAATAGTCTATCTTTTATTTATTCTATGCATCTTTTTGATTTTTTTTTCTGTGTAAAAGTCTAAATTTATTTAGATACGTACTCACCACAAGTCTATTTAGCCTCGCTTCTTTTGGTCCTGATTTCTTTCTATTTTTTAAATGTAATTTGAGTAATTTTTAGATTGATTGATGATTGATTAGTCATGTCTTCATTTCTTTTCATTTTTTATATCATATAAGGATTGTTATTTGTCATTTAATGATTTCATTTAAGTAAACATAATTTTATTTTCTATTTTAGAAATCACAGGAAGGAAGAAGAGGATAATCCTTATAACAATAACAAGAGGCATAATATGACAATAGAATGTGTCATAATATGACAACAACAAATAATACAACTTATTTTGATATTTTTTCTTGTGTTTTCCCTTTAAGCAACATAATACTTAAAAAAAGAAAACTGATATATACCAGTAAAAAAAAAGCTCATAGGTATGTTATTAAAAAATATATTTTATATTTGTATGAAAATATGTTAATATGTTGATATATTTTTTTATTTTTAAATAATTATCTTTTTCATTTGTATGAGAATTTTTTTTGTTCTCTTATAATATATTTTCATTCTTATAATATATTTCGGTTGTAACGTATGGTAGGAGATTAGTATTGTTATATAAATCAATGTGAAAGTGTAGGATCGCCATAAGCATTTTTTTAAGGAAAAAAAATACCGTGAGTGCGTGAAAGCAAGACCCGTATAGAGATATGGTCTGTAAGATTCTTTGTCCGGAAGCAACTGCATCATGTTAGTAGTTTGAAAAATATTCCCCAGTAAATAAGGAGTGCTTATCCTCTGAGATATCTCAATTTTTGCGTGACCGATGTGTACTGTGCCTATTCGGGGATAGCGTAGGGGCCAGTAATATTTGTGCTTTGAGATTTGTGTATAACGTATTCGAACGGTTGAGATATTCTAAAAAAACACTCAAAGTTTGAGATATCTCAGAGGATGCGAATTTGTAAATAAGGGAAGCAAATCTGGGGATCGCAGGGTCATACAATTCTAATCCCAACAATTCAAATGATAAAATCTAGAATTCTTTTGAGAAGTCAATTTTTGTGCACGAATCTCGAAACATGTGAACGGTTGGAATTGGAATTGCAGAGACTCTGCGATCTTTAGATTTATTTCCGTAAATAAGTTTGTATTCGTTGCTATTCCATGAGAAGCAGAATTCTATTTTTCATGATGAACCGTTCGATTTAAAACGAATGAATTAAATAAGATTCACTGGTACTATTTTGTTTTTGATAAAAGATTGGTAGTCCGTTTCATTAAAAAAACCAGTATCCAAAATACATCCAAAATGATTAACCAAATGCAACACCTAAACTATAGAAGTTCATCAACACTTCCATACATCATAGAATCAACATACTACTGAATTAAACCAAAGCCAAAAGAATTAACTAGTTACTAATTAAGCTAAATAAACAAGCAACTATGCAGTGCTGCTAGATGAAGCCTCCTCTCCAGGTGGCTGGTAAGGCATGAGCTGAGTGTCCTCTGGGTCCCAAATCTGTAACGGTATCTCATCAATGTTCTCTGGCAGCCACACTGGTACCAGCAAGGGCAGAGTCAGACCTTCAAACTATGGAGGTCAAACGTGAATGAGAGTCAATCATATATAATTTTCATACTAAGAATGGGGTTAATTTTACGTATTTGTAACATTTTACTATAAATTATATTGAAAATTCTATATATAGATACAAATTTTTTTTTGAAAAAATAGAGGTCAATTGACCCCATTCATTGAATCTACATCTGCCTCTGGGTACCAGATCCCTTGCTTGTCTCTTCATCAGAGCTGTCCAATAGTTAACCAAAACAATGATCATTAGAATAATAGTGCAAAACGATTTGAAAGTGGTGTGTTGGAAACACATATCATTTCTAATTTTCCAAAGGCTCCAGCTAACTGCACTGAACACAAGTAGAAAAGCCAGCTGTAAGTGTTTCCTTAAGGAACATGAAAATGTAACTATGTCTTTAATAGTAATCCAATTCTTAAAATGTTGTTGACTTAAACCCATCCAAAATCAAATCTGCTAAGTGAAAAGACATTGTAAAAATAAGTGATTAGTGGTTTCTACCCCTTGGCAAAACTGACATTTAAGACTGCACTTCCAACCCTTACAACTGAGAGTAACTTTGGTCAAGATTTTATTTTTGGTCATCAGCCACATAAACACTTTGATCTTATGTGGTAATTAAGGTCACCTGCCACCATAATAAAGCATGTGAAATTTTAACCCCCCAAAAAATTAAGAAACTTATACAAGAATTTGACTGAGAAAATATTAGATGGTTCTCATTTCCATGTAATTTTATCAATTGCATGGGTGTCGCTGGTACTATTTGAATTTATTTTTCAATGTGATATAATCTGTGATTCTGTTCGTTATAAATTGGGACTGATTGATATAAAAAAATAGCATACTTCTTATTATCAGATATGTTATAATAATACAACTTTATAGTGTTATAATAATACAGTTTTATAGTAACAATTAAGGATGTATAAAGCCAGAACAAAATTTAATCAAATTAGAGTGATTATATAATTAAGTACAATTGAGTTACGTACATAGTAATTAAAAATAAATTGATTTAATTATATAATCATGCACATAACTAAATAAACTAAATTTAGAGATGAACATAGTTGAACTAATAATTAAGTAGAAATATAAGTGAGCTTGGAATTACATACATAATTATTCCAATTTAAATATATATTGTTAGAGACTTTCTGGGATGATTTGTTATTTTGTATAAGATGAGGGATCCGATTACAACACTTTTGAGTTACCACAAAGTTACCCCAACAATTTTCTACATTTTCAAAGTCCAAATCGGTCAATCCAAACCGTTCAACATGATCTCTACAATAAAATGTGCTTGCAGATCAAATTTATATTTTTTTGAATTTTTTTTTACTATTTATTAAGATGGGTACAAAATTCAATGGTCTGAATTTGACTAATTTTTGTAAAATACTTAATATTTTTATGGTTTGGATCGACGATTTGGACTTTGAAAATGTACAAAATAGTTGAGATAACTTTGTAGTAACTTAAAAGTGCTGTAATCGGATCCATCCTCAATTAATAATTAGTTGGACATATTGATAAAAAAGTTAGGCCCTATTTTAGTTTAGGAGGTCAATCAATTAGTCCATTATGAGAATATATTAATGAATAATTATTTCAGTACCCACGCTACAGTACCCGCACTGTACGCGCTACAGTACCCGCACTGTACGCGCTACAGTACCCGCACTGTTATTTTAGAAAAATTCATATATTATATGTAGTTCATTATATAGGTATAAATACTTGCCCTGTTTGAGCTATATACTTCACAGTATCAAAATTTTTAAAACAAAATTACAGTTTTGGAACAGTTGCGGTCCCCACATGCCGTTTAAGTGGTCCCCTAATGCGGGTACAACATGAAATTTTTTCAAAAAAAGGTGCGGGTACAGTCATTTTAAGAAAATTCATATATCATATGTAGTTGATTGTATAGGTATAAATACTTGCACTGTTTGAGCTATATACTTCACAGTATCAAAATTTTTAAAACAAAATTACAGTTTTCGAACAGTTGCGGTCCCCACATGCCGTTTGAGTGGTCCCCTAATGCGGGTACAACATGAAATTTTTTCAAAAAAGGTGCAGGTACAGTTATTTTAGGAAAATTCATATTTCAGAAGTAGTTGATTGTATAGGTATAAATACTTGACCTGTTCGAGATATATACTTCACAGTATCAAAATTTTTAAAACAAAATTACAGTTTTCGAACAGTTGCGGTCCCCACATGCCGTTTGAGTGGTCCCCTAATGCGGGTACAACATAAATTTTTTTCAAAAAAGGTGTGGGTACAGTTATTTTAGGAAAATTCATATATCAGAAGTAGTTGATTGTATAGGTATAAATACTTGACCTGTTTGAGATATATACTTCACATTATTACTATTAAATTTGGGAAACAAAATTACAGTTTTGGAATAGTTGCGGTCCCCACAAGCAGTTATGACAGTTTAGGTGTGGGTATAGTGCGGGTACTGTAGCGTGGGTACTCATATCAGCTTCCTATATTAATTAATTCGGACATCAGAATCCGTTGTAAGGAAATTATAATCGGCAGAATTAACATAAATTAAGCCATAAAAATAATTAATCTTAACTTAGCATCAACATCTAAATTAAATTACGGGACCAATGATGGGTCAGAGAGCATGCAAGCGAATCTAATGGTCCCACTTGAAAGCCTACATATCATGACACATGCATCTAAGCTAGGTACTTAGAATTTTCTCCGACTGGTCTTCATCAATTTATTAACACAGTAATATAGTCTCTAATACAATTTATTAACAAAGTAACAACAGAAGATTAGGTGGTAGCTAGGCAGCCTCATTTTGTTTTCAATAGTTTGGACTACGTACATCACGTGTCCTGGCATTATTAAATACACTAACGAATGTAAAATTAACCTAACTCAAGATTCAAGAACTAATGTTAGGCGTTAAAAATGACATGAGCGAAGGAAGAGGTAAGAGAACAAATATACCGAATGAAATAATAACAATAAGTGCTAGAACTTAATTAGGCTGAATCAATTATTATCAGAGACAAAAGCCAAACACAGAAAGATATCTTTTTTAGAAGACAGGCTATAGGCTAACATGCTAAAACAGCATACCTTACTTAACACGTCTCTTCCCATGGTAAAAGAAAAGGGAGAAAAAAAAAAAATACAAAAAACACAGGAGAAATATCCAGCGGAGAAGAAGCCACACATCGAGGCTTTTAATTCATTCCTTCATCAATGACCAACTATTTTGCCATTAATTCAGGGGTTAACATGTAAAAAAAAGTGGTATGCTTTGCTCCCCAACAACAGATCTGCTGTTATGCATGTTTGTTTGTCCAAAATCTACACCAACCCCACAGGCTCATGTGGTAGGGTACAGAGGTAAATTTCAGTGGCTGCAACGCTCTTATCCAACCAAACTCTGCTTCGGTATTATGCCCCAAACACCAGATCTTGGTCCTACCATGTGGCCTGGTCTCCGAATGAATCCTGTATCTTTCACCCTCTAGAGTGAGGTATTTTTAAGGTAGAATTGGTTTACCATTTAATCTAACACCTCGACTAAAGGATATTGTTACTAAAGGAATTTGTACAATTTTTTGAACAAAATTATGACATACTATTTGTGAAAGAAATGTGTTATCTTTTTCGAGAAATCAAATCTGCTAACACCATTAGCAATCAAGATGAAATTAATAAATTTAAATTAAAGTACTCCTTTTACACGTACAAATTATATTATTTTCAGTTAGGATAAAGATAAATAATTATTTATCTTTAACTAAAAATGCTATATTAAAATAATTAACTTATTGCAAAGATAATTTGTGTAAAATAATTTTTTAAGTAATGATCATAAATATTATATTATATTTCTATCCTTACAAAAATTATTTTTTGCATTATAAGATACTATGATTAATTTTAAATTATTTATGCAGCAACATTTAATTGTAAATTATTTTTCGCATTATATTATAATGAGAGACTTACTAAATACAAGCATTTACATTTTGTGATCCATAATTTATTTGTTGTTGCATCAATTTTACAATTTCAATGTTACACCAGTTTTAGCGAAGAATGTACAGGAGAAGCAGCTCCTCTATTAAGTGGCCTTAACTACCTATCTTTAAAGCCCTCTGAGCACCTAATTCCTCGCATTTGGGCACCTCCTGCCCCTTTCCAACACAGAAACTAACCACTCCTAAAAGAGATCTCACAGGCTCACAGGCTCACAGCCCAGAGAATTCATGGGGAACTGCATCAAGATTAGTGCACCAACAACAGCAACAACAAATCCAGAAAATGATGAAGTGGTGGCGGAAGTGATCAGGCCAGAAGAAAGCCTAGAAAGAGAAGGCGGAGGCAATGGGGTCAAGGTTAAGGTTCTGCTCACAAGAGGAGAGCTTGAATGGCTAATGGCACAACTGAAGAATGGAGAGAAGAAGTTAGAGGAGGTGTTGGCAGAGATGGGGAGAGAGAGAGAAAGAGAAAAGGGAAGGTGTGATGGATGGAAACCATCTTTGGAAAGTATTGTAGAATACCCTGAGCTACTTAGTTTTGAATGAATTTGAATTACAGTATATTGATATTAGTACTGTTTCTTGAGTTTTTTATCCTTTTTTCTTACTTACACTATTTTTTTTTGTGTGTGTGATTTTCTCGTGTGCATTGTCGATCGGGTGTTGGTGTTTTAAAAGACGACCGATGTAGTAAGTAATTTTCTTCGTTTGCGGTTTGCGTAATGCTGCACAAATGATTGATATTAGTATGGCTAGAGTGATGAATTTTCTACGGCTAGAAAGAACATATTGTAAATAGCTAGATTAATTATTGTTGGGTTTTTTTTTTTTGAGGAAATCATCTTTTATAATTTCTTGGTTTGAATTAATTGGAGTTCTGATTGTAGAATAATTAAGAGCAATTCCTCATCTCTTGTTTTCCATATAAGTTGTATGTGTGCATGGATCTATATGTCTTGGTTCTTTTCTTTTGTTGGTTTTTTATAATTATTTGGTTGATATAGTTTAAAAGTAGAGGAGGAAATCTGGCACGCATGATATGGATACTTAATTTGGAAGAAGAAAATGATGAAACCAGCACTTTACTTTACAGTTTACACCAACAATATTACTCAATTTGCAGAGGAGATATGCCTAATTGGTAAAAAGTATATATCTTTACAACTTCATTTTGCAAGTTTAGAAAGATGCTTTGGTGCGTAATTACTATGATAATTAATATATGAAATCCTCCTTAACTATGCAATTTTGTTATTATAACTTAATGATTCTCTAGACATAGAATTAGTTGGGCCATGGTCTTTCTCTATATATTGATTGAAAATGACTGTTAACTAGGTGCCTTATTAGTTATTACTTGCGTTTCATTATCATTTCAGAGAGAATTATTGGTAGGTGTTAGTGAAATATACTGTTTAACTTTCCTGGTTGTAACGCACTTTGTACTGTCTACTGATGATGATGGATTGAAGAGGATTTAATAAGTACTGTTCCGTAATTTGGAACGTTAACTGATTAATTGTTAGATAATCCCCGGCCTTAAATTATTCATTTGAGATATTTTTTCTTGAATTATTCTTACTTCTGAGAAATCTTATCTCTACAACGAATCAAGAAACCACAAGTTGTAAGAACTAAAAGAAAAAATTTATTACCTTAAATTATTAACCCAAACCCAACCAACTCGAAATCAATACGGGCCTGTTCGGCGCAATTACTGTGCGCGTGGGAAAAAAAAATTCAGTCTGAGATCGTGTTTTCTGTCCCACGCGCACAGTAATCGGTAGTTCAAAAATTTCCGAATCCCGTTCTCATCCCCGTTCCCCTCCGTCTGCCGAACAGGCCCTACAAATGATCATAAATATTGCTAGGAAGAGAAAATGAGAAATACAACGATGACCAATTAATCAACTAAACCTTAATTATCAACCCATTTGGGGTTCCCAAAATTAAGACGAAGGAATAATTCCTGTAGGCTACGTACAGGACAAAGTGACCATGCTTCACTGCTGCTCGCCAAAATTCTATACTAACATTTAATAAAATTACATAGCATGTTAGGTTGCAAGCTGCAAACCAAATCTATTGGCAGTTTCTGATCCCCTAAAAGCTAAAACAATTCAATGAGAGTAGAACAAGGAGAGCAATTGTCTGTCAGCTTCTTCAATTGTCTTATAAGTTACTTTGGGCGACTAATATTTTTCAGGAATAAATTTAGAGCACATTTAACTCTTATCATACATATATTTAAAAAGTATTATTTTAAAATTTTAAAAATAAATTTGGGTCAGTTTGAAAACTTTAGTTTTCGGTCAAATAATTTAAAATTTTCAACGATGGAGTTTTAGTGACCTTAAATTTATACTATATGATTAATTAAATTTAAATTAATTGCCTCAAGAGTGAGGTTATGGTAATTGCATATTACAGATCGAACCGTGCTATGGAACCATATCTCTGTTTTTAAAGTTCAAATGGTCAATCTGAACTGTTAAACATGATATTCATGCGAAAATGTACTTTGAGAGCAAATTTTACATTTTTTATATATTTTCTTTACTATTTTTGTAGATAGGTAGAAAATCATTGCTTTTGAATGGTCCAGAATTTCAACTCAAGTAAATTTTTACTTATCATAAAATATAGTAAAATAATTCTAAGAAAATATAAAATTTGGTCTACACGTACATTTTATGGAGATCATGTTGAACGGTTCAAATCGACTGTTTGAATTTTAAAAATAAAGATATGTACATAGTACATACCAATTCGCGCTATGCATAGTACCATAGCTTGACTAAATTTGAAACATGCTCTATCTAAATAATTGAGAGCATATTTACAATTTAATTTTTGAAATTTTGAATAATAGTTTTTAATATAGATATATAATACTGCATGAATTCTACGTACTATGGAAATACTGGTTGGTAGTGGAAGTACGTTTGACTCAAACATAGTCAATGAATAAAATACATATACTTTTGGAGAACAAGTAAAATGGTTCGTGTGGGAATAATTAATTAAAAATTAGAGCTTCTCATGTGGGCATTAGGTTTTTCGGTGCACTTGCACATGCCTAGAACTTTGGAAGGAGCAAAGGTTATTTTAGGAGCTCCTTTACGCACCCTTTATTCTTTATTTACTCGTTTCTTATTAACTGTTTATGGGGTCCTAACACTTAGCTTTTTGAGGCATGGCATTGGCAGCTGAGCGCTTAAGCTTTTAGTTTTAAAAATAGTTATATAACAACTTGCACTAGAATAAAGTGAAATGAGTTGTGGAATGTTCAAATGCCTCAAGAATCAATCTTTGGTTCAGTGACAAAGACACATAGTTTCTATGTGAAAGATCATAAATTCGAAACTCACAAAGTAAAAAAATTATTTGTGATGTAAATAAGAATTTGTAAGAAGATGATAGGCTAGATCTCTACCTTTCATTTCAAAATATGCCTTCCCTACATCATGTTTTTATTTTTAGAACTTTAATAACTTCAAATTTAAATCTTAAATGTTAAAATAAAATATTTAGATATAATTTATATTATTTTTTCTATGCACTCCTTAAAAATTAGGATATTTCAACTTTGTTTTGTTTGTTACCAAGAGCTTACAAAAATACACTGATGTGTCCAAGTATGATTTTTCAACTTATTGATTTATATATAAACAAAATTAAAACGTGTTAATTTTTTATGTGCATGTAGAGATAATAATATAGATCATATCTGATGATTTTATTTTGATATTTGAGATTTGAATTTAAGATATTGGAGTTCTCAAAATAGAGACACGGTGGAGACAAAAAAAATAAAGTCATTTAAACCCTCTTCTATACAATTTACAATTAAGAAATAACTAGTGGTAGTTCTAGAAATTAAGTAATACAAGCATAGTAAAACCTTGACGTCCCTTTCATAATTAATAGTAGCACAAGTTATCTTTTGTTTTTTAGTTATTGTATACTAAAATTTATATAACTTTATAATTTGTGTTTGATATATTCATGTCAAATTAATTGGAAAAAAAAAATGATCCCACAAGCCATTTAACCTTTTCAAAAAATGGAATGGCATCTTTCTCAATTTGGGCAAAGGCTTATAAATGAAATGAGAAAAGGTAAACAGTTCATAAAACATTTCATACTTATAAAGCGTACTTTCCAATTTTGTTGCATGCGGCCATGCATGGAACGGACCTACCATGTGGCCAAGCTCATGAAATCATGATGCATATCTTTTGAATTGGACTTCACACAATGCTTTTCAAAAACAACGCTATTCTACTTTTGTTAAAAAAAGTAATATAGCTATAGTACGATATAGTCTTGATACATCTTTACATAACAACTGTTTTGGTCAATCCATGATTTGGAATTTTGGACCTTCAACACCTTTGTCTTGACACGTACGTTGATACCAACGTTTCAACCTAGCAAGCCCGGTTAATTATTTTTATTTAATTCTCGGCCTTACAAGTTACAATGTGTAACAGCTTGTATTCATTTTTACCTTATTCTATTTCGTCTTAATTTCACCAAGGTTTTGTTGCTATAATTAAATCTTCCAGGCAGGATTAACCGAATTTTTTATTTATATCCAAAAAATAAATCAAATTACAAAAAATACTCATGTTATCTTGAAAATTCGAAAAATACCCAAACCGGAAATTTTTTTTCCGGATTTGGCCTCTAAACCCGGAAATTTTTTTTCCGGAAATTGAACTCCAAAACCGGAAAATTTTTTTCCGGTTTTAACATTTTTTTTTTTTTTTTTTTTTAGAGTTTCCGGAAAATTTTTTTCCGGATTTAACTTTGTTTTTTTTTTTTTTTTTAGAGATTCCGGATAAAAAAATTTAACTTAACAAATTTTTTTTTTTTTTTTTTTTTTTTTTAGAGATTCCGGAAATTTTTTTTCCGAACTAAATAAATTTTTTTTTTTAAGAGAAAAATAGCTAAAATACTGAAATCTAACGCTACAAAATCGAATTGTTTTTTTAAATATTTGTTTCATTAATTTAAAAAATTTCAAAATGGTGTAGAATAATTTAGAAATTATCAAAATAGCTAAAATACTGAAATCTAACACTAAAAAATCGAATTGTTTTTTTAAATATTTGCTAGATTACATTTTTTTATATATAATTAGCATATTTATACTAAAACAAGCCAAATTACTTGATTTATGCTGAATTACACTAAATTACAATAATTATGTAGAATTATGCTAGAATACAGTAAAGTACGCTAAATTACGTACGAATAGGGATAATATCTTCACTGAGAAGGCGAAAAACGACGACGAAACTTCAAACGGTCATAAAACGGCGCTCGAGTGTCCGATTTCAGCAAATGACCACTTTTCGGAAAGCTTGCGAAAATGCGCATGCGTCCGGACTGGCTTTGCCAGTTTTCCAAATTCAGAATCGCCAAAAAACAAATAGAAGAGCCTCAAAACTTCAGTTGAAGTTTCCGATTAAGATTTTCATTTCTATTATTCAATCTACGTAGCTCAGTAAATTAGTTATGTAATAAACTTTTAGAACACCAAATTTTATTATTTTTGGAATTTTTTTTACTATTTTTTATGATTTATGAAAGATGCCACAAAATAAGCCCCATTTATACGTAATTTAGCGTAATTTATCGTATTTTAGTAAATTTACCGTATTTTAGCACAAAATCGGTCCTATTCGTAGTAAAAAACAATTCAATTTTTTAGTGTTAGATTTCAGTATTTTAGCTATTTTGATAATTTCTAAATTATTCTACACTATTTTGAAATTTTTTAAATTAATGAAACAAATATTTAAAAAAACAATTCGATTTTGTAGCGTTAGATTTCAGTATTTTAGCTATTTTTCTCTTAAAAAAAAAAATTTATTTAGTTCGGAAAAAAAATTTCCGGAATCTCTAAAAAAAAAAAAAAAAAAAAATTGTTAAGTTAAATTTTTTTATCCGGAATCTCTTAAAAAAAAAAAAAAAAAAATTTGTTAAGTTAAATTTTTTTATCCGGAATCTCTAAAAAAAAAAAAAAAAAAAAAAAAAAAACAAAGTTAAATCCAGAAAAAAATTTTCCGGAAACTCTAAAAAAAAAAAAAAAAAAAAAATTTTTAAAACCGGAAAATTTTTTTCCGGAAACTCTAAAAAAAAAAAAAAAAAAAAAAAATGTTAAAACCGGAAATTTTTTTTCCGGTTTTGGAGTTCAATTTCTTGAAATTTTTTTTCCGGGTTTAGAGGCCAAATCCGGAAATTTTTTTTCCAGTTTGGGTATTTTTCGAATTTTCAAGATAACATGGGTATTTTTTGTAATTTGATTTATTTTTTGGATATAAATAAAAAATTCGGCAGGATTAATAGCCGTAGATATTAATTTTGTCATTTTGTTTCTCCTCTTTCTTTTTGTTGCTATAATTAAATCTTACATGAAAATTAATCTAACTTTGCTCATTATTTGATGCATTTCCTTGTATTTGTCAAAATCAAGTGCAAAATAAATGTAATAAAGCTAATACATAATCAATTAAACTTAACTTAAAGAAATAACTCAATTGAATTAAAAAAAATGAAAATTGTGTATTGAACTCATTTTGCTTTAAAAAGCTCCAACAATATTTTTAATAAAAATTGCAGATAGATATATTGCATGTAAATGTGTAGAAGAGAGAGAGAGAGAGAGAGAGAGAGAGAGGAGAGATGAATTTCGAATTTTTTAATGCATGGTCTGACAGCTACTGTCAGCGTTTCAAAAAAAGAGAGAGAGGAGATAGATGAATTTCACATGACCGATCATGCATATATTACTTATTCAATGTTTTAAATATTTTTTGAAGTATGTAGACCACACTAATTATAATATGTTGTAATAGAAAAGTAAAAAATGTTAGCAAATAAGTATATCTAGATATTCTAATAGAAAATCTAACAAAAAAATATCTCCAACAATTATATTAATGACTTTGTATGTACTCATACATTTTGAAATGAGAAATCAGAGAAAATCAATTAACTAAAAATTAAATATATTTAATTGTTTAATAAAATATTCTTAATTCTTGTTATATTGGCCTCTCTTTATGCTGTTATTTTGTCTTCTTATTTAATCGTAATCGCCAGATTCAGATGATATTGTCTAATTTGTATTTTGTTAATTTATTTAGGTATTAAAAAAATATCTACAAATATAGAACTAAATAAAGCTCATAATTAGTTGTAGTTTTTTTTATTTTGGATATTATTTTGTTATACAAAATTTACATTATTTTTAGTGTGTTAAAACTAAATTACTGTAAACAATTTTGCAGAATTTTAGTAATATGTTTATTTTACAAATTTTTTATTGTGTTTGACATGTTTTGTTAAATAATCATACAATTAGATTCAATATATTTTTTTATATTTTATTTTGTCAAACATAAAATCCAAAATAAATCTTGTAAGATGCAATCTATATTAGTTGCTAATCTAAATTGCCGAGTGTTATTTTTTATATTAAGTATAATTGGATGAGTTTTAATTTATGTTTTAATCATATGAAAATTTAATAGAGATGCCAAAACCTATTATAAACAACAAGGTCCGGCTCTCTAATTATTGGTAGTTATTATGGACATGATCAAAACTTGATGCAAAGTAGATCATTTATTCTATAAGAGCTCTGTTGTTATACAATTTCAACTTTTAATGCATATCTTCAATCAGATTCTTACTCTGTCTGTAGCAATTTATATCAAATTTAGACTTTCTACGGCAACTTGCATCAGAATTTACACATAAGGTGTTAGAAAGAATTTTAATGTATGTTATATTGTATGTGATACAATTTAAATAATTTATGCTCAATTTGTGTTAAAGAATCGATCAACTAAATCACTTTCTTCAAATGAATTACTTAAAAGTATATTTGCACCAAATTTGCACTTTTGGTAGTAGTTCATCTATAAAATATGATGTTAACATTGTGCTGTAATACATTTAATGCACTTTAATCTTTGTTCCATTTTGCTGCACATTTCAATGCTTTGTTCAAGTCAAAGAATTGTGGATTTATACTCTCTCAGTTTCTATGCTTCTATAACACAGCACTATACCAAAATTGAAGGCCTAAATTATAACAAAACAATATGTTGTTGCAAAACTAAGTAGTAGCCCATTATGGTCATGGGTTTAAGCCCAAACAATGTTCTATCCGGGCCCAAATTGCTGTAATTGGAAATACCTCCCAGTTCAAACTTCGCCCAGCACGCCACACTAATTTGGGCACATTTCAATTTGGAATTGGGAAGAAGAATTCAGAAATGGGAAATTTTATAAAGTGTCTTTTCTTTTTTAAAATATAGAATAAAATATCCTCCTTTCCAAATTTTTAACAAAATGTTCTTGTGAACCCACTTGTTCCCTCTCTTTCCCTCCCTCTCACACCTTCCTATTTACTCTTATTTATTCTTTGCTTAAGTAAAATATACAATTGTGATTTCATTCCCGTTTTGAATAATTTTTACTTTTTGTGTGTATAAATGATTTAGAATAAAAAATTTAAGTGTGAAATTTTATTTGTTAAAATCAGAAAGTATAATATTAAATGTAGAATATTTTCAACATATGGGTCTTTTAAAAAAATATTATATTATAAGACATGGTATTAACTTATTTCATAAAAAAAAGTATCTAACATACAAATGTTTTTAACATACGCATATTATATAGTTTATTCGATATAAAATTTCATATTCTTAGTTTTTTTAACTATAAGAATTTTATCACATCACATGTTAAGAACAATTTAGTGAGGTACTTATACTTCAATAAAAATATACTAATTATGTATTTGATATAATCTTAAGAAATTAAGAAATAAATAACCAATGCAAAAAATATTGAGTTTGAATACTATAGCAATGAGTGGTGTAGATGGTTTGGGATACATTTTTTAGACCTTCGAAGTGCATATCTTGCCGATTAATTACTAGATTTAGCAAAGTTTAGTTTTTAATTTTTTACCATAATGTATTTACTGACGAGTTGTATTACTTGCGTTGTAACTGATTCAAAGCTGCTGGCATTATTTCTTGCATTAGTTATTTATTTCTTAATTTCTTAAGATTATATCATATAGATAATTAGTATATTTTCATTGAAGCATAAGTATCTTACTAAATTGTTCTTAACATGTGATGTGATAAAATTCTTATAATTGTGAAAACCAAGAATATGAAATTTTATACCGAATAAACTAGATGAAATACGTATGTTATAATTATTTATATGTTAGTTAAAAAGATTTTATAAAATAAGTTAATACCATGTCTTGTAATAATTTTTAAAAAGACCCATATGTTGGAAATATTCTACATATACACTAATACTATACTTTCTGATTTTAGCAAATAAAATTTCAGACTTAAATTTTTTTATTTCAAATCATTTATACACATAAAAAATAAAAATTATTCAAAACTAAATGACATCACAATTGTATATTTTTACTTAAGCAAATAATACATGAGAGTAAATAGAGAGAAGTGAGAGGGAGGAAAAGAGAGGGAACAAGTGTGGTCCACAGGGTTATTTTGTTAAGAATTTTGAAAGGAGGGTATTTTGTTCTATATTTTGAAATTTTGATAAAATTAATTTATGAACTATTATGGCTAAATAACCAGTTACTAGTATCGTGCCCGTGCATTGCAACGGAATATATGATAAGATAACAAAAATAAATTCTCATACAAAATGACAAATTTTCATAAAAAAAACAAAATTAGAAATATATTCTAGATTTATCACAGTAATATGTATAGAAATAAGGAAGTAGATAAATAAGGAAGTGAACAAAAAATTGATTTGCATTGTGATCCGCCGTATAGAAAATATCAATTGGAGAGGGAGAAATAAGGAAACAAATAAATAAGGAAACGAAGAATTATATCGCTAAATTTTAGAGTCTATTTAATTTTAATTGTAACGCATCGTGTGGCGGTATGTGTAGCAAGTATGTTTGTAACTAAATTTAAACTTCTACACATAAAAGAGATGCATTTAATAAAAAATTATGTGATTGGAGAGCTAAGATTATATTCAAAAATTAATCTTTCAATCGTAACCGTTGGCGGATTGGACACCCAACGTGCTTAATAATGGAAGAATGGAGATTTGTTGGGTAGTACCAATTGGTGCAGTAGTACCGGTCACAGTACCAACTGGTACAACAATTTTAGAAAACAATGCGATAGAGGGGCAGAGAGTCATAGCACGTACTCTTATTTCTGCTAGTTATTTACTAAATAATTATGCCTTTTTTAAGTTCGATTGAAATAATGTTTGCAATATTATAATCCAATTTTATATTTTCAAAATATGCAATATACAGTTTCTTCTTAGAATGACATTAGTACAGAAAAATGCCAAGAATTATATTTTGAATACTTTTGATTTTGTTGTGTGCTTCTCATTTCTGACATGCTAGCGGTGTTGTTTCATTTATATCAGTTTTGTTAAAAATCCATATCTATGTTGAGTAATTTGATATTTATATACCATAATACATATTTTCTCATTTCTGACATGCTAGCGGTTTAGTGTTTATGTACTTTATTTTTTTACCATATGATGTCCACACTGGTGAGGTATCTCATTGCAACAATGACTCAATTGTACGGGACATTCACAATATATAAACCAAAATTTAAAGTTGGAGATTTAGTTCTGGTGCCTGATATCTTCAGGTTTCAACGCATGTGAAATATAATTCTGGTGAAATATCACGGTTGCTCATTTTCATGCAAATGTTTTTATGACACCTTATATTTTTTTTTTCCTTTATTGGCACTCAAGAACCACAATTTATATATAATTCTAAAGCACTTTGTACTTTGTTGACAGATGAATCTTAACGAGCCGATCAGCAATAATGATATAGAGAATGAAAAGCTCGAGTTAATCATGTTAAGCTTTGAGACATCTGATGAGTTGATCAAGGGAGCACGCGTTTTTTTCTCAGAAAGAGGTTATGGTTTATCAATTCGTAGCTCGAGAAAAGATAAGTATGTAATTTTGGGATGTGACAGAGGTGGTTGTTATCGAGACCTAATACTCGACCTCCAAAAGGCCATCCACCAAAGTAAAAAAAATAAGAGAAAGGCAGTAAGTTATACGCGACGAGATCTTTCTGGTTTTGAGTTTGTCGAAGCTTCCCGTCGGAGCGGTTTGGGCGAAGGACTTGATTGTGGAAATGCAAGTTTATTTGATTTAAATGTAAGTTCCTCTATGTGGGAATAAAACAAAGTGTGTAGGCATATAGTGTAAGGAACTAAGGTTATTTTGGGTTAAATAGTTCCTGTTTTGCTTTTTTGAAATTATGCTTGTATGGATATTTTATGCTATCTAAGAAAACTCTTCAATTTTGCAAGAAATTGAGAAAAAAAAAACTATCATTTACAAAAGTTATATCATTTTATCATTTACAAATGGGTTGAGCCCTCATGCTTGTTGGGTTTATTGGTTACTGTTGTTTATCCCCACAAATGTACTTTATGCTTTTCTTTTTTATTCATGCAGTAAATTATTGAAATTCTGCTAGGCGAACTGATTGTTGAATTAATGATATTCTATCAAGGCAAAAATATTCCTTTGATCGATTTTGAATTCTCTTAGTCTAAAATTCACACTGGCAACTTGAGTGAGCATTTCTTACTGCTGATTTCTATTTGCACATCTTGATTGTGAAAATTTTAATTGGGTGCTTCTACTATGATCTAAATTAAGAAGTCTCTATACCTTTACTCTCTATCGGGTCTAAACCCAAATTTTTATTGTCCCTCTCTATTCACCATCCTACTTTATACTGGTGTGTTGCCAAATTATCTTCCTTGCTACTTATTACCTCTCTAGTGTGTTGAATGTGATATGATCAGTGGTACCAATTGATCGTATCAGTTCAGTTTTGTTATTGGAATATTATTTTGATTTTATCTTGATTTTATTCTGACAGACCATGATCAAATTATTGTGTGATATTTGGAAATCTAAAAGAGAGAGATGCTTGTTACCAAAAATTACAATTTTTCTTTTTTTGTTGGAGTAACTTTCTTTGTTATTTTATTCCTTAATAGACTTGTGTATTAATTATGATATAATTAGTTGTGAAGATAAGTGAGAGAGCAAAAGGACAAAATGGGTATTTAGAGAAGCTCTCAAAATTTCAAATGATGCTCTTATATAAATAAGGCGTCCCTCCATCTTCATCGCATATTCCGATCGGAAACCCTAACCCATTATCTCTCTTTATCATGGCGGTCGACACTGCCAGCCCCACTCAACCATCGGCTGCAGCGGTTGTTACTTCCCTCGCCACAGCTGGGAATGCAACGTCATGTGCTGCGGGGAGGGACGCGTTTAGACAAGCTGTGGTTAGTACCCTGGAGGGGAGGCTGTTCTACAAACCCGCCTTCCAGATCTTTGGAGGCGCCGCTGGCCTTTACGACTATGGCCCTCTTGGCTGCGCCGTTAACTCTAACATTCTGTCGTTCTGGCGTGAGGTTTTAGTTCCTCCTTTTTTTTTGTTGTGTTTTCTTTATTTGTTTTTTTTGTCTGATCGGTATACAATTTGATTATATTGTGATTTTAGTGCTGTTTGGATAAGATCATTTGTTTTGCCAAATTGCTCTGTCAAATCACTCTTATTGCAAACCGAATATTTTATCTAAATCCTAAATTTTTTTCTGTTATCTTGTATTGCAAATCTAATAATTTATCTAAATCCTAAAACTTTTCTTCTATCTTCTATTATTAGCATTAGCAGGAATATTATTGTAATTTTTACCTTACTCTTCCTTGATTTATTTAATTCTAATGTTCCTTGCATGTATTTCAAATCTGGGTCAAAAACCAGTCCTTTGAGTTCCTAGTCATTGCATCTCCATTGAATTTGAAATACTCATAAATGCATGAGCGTTGGTTTTCTCCATCATTTCCCTATGCACTTGTCAGAATTGATTTTAAATATTTATGCTGTTCCTTTATTTTTAGCATTTTGTTCTGGAGGAGAGGATGCTAGAGTTGGACTGCACATGTTTGACGCCAGAAGTGGTGTTAAAGGCCTCCGGGCATGTGGACAGATTTACTGACCTTATGGTAAGAGATGAAAAAACCGGCACATGCTATCGTGCTGACCACTTGCTAAAGGACTTCTGCAAGGAGGAAATCGAGAAAGATGTCAACTTGGCACCTGAAAAAGTCACTGAGTTCAACCATGTCATTGCCACATTGGATGATATGTCGGCCGAGCAGCTGGGCAACAAGATCAAGGAGTATCGGATTGTGGCGCCTGATACCAGTAACCCACTATCCGACCCATACCCATTTAATCTTATGTTCCAAACCTCCGTTGGCTGCCCTAGCTTGGGCCCTCTGTGAGTAGATTAGTAATTTTTTGTAACTTTCAGATGAGTGCTTTTGTCAGATATTTGATTTTGAAAGTCCCTGAAGCATGCAATCAGCCTCATTTATACGATTAGGCTTCAATTGTTATATTAGATATTGATTTAAGCCAATTTGGCCCATGTGTACGATTGTCTTATGGAGCTGCCTTTGCACTTTAGGTACCTGAGGCCCGAAACAGCACAGGGTATATTTGTAAACTTCAGGAATTTGTATCACTATAATGGCAATAAGCTTCCTTTTGCAGCTGCTCAAATCGGCCAAGCATTTAGAAATGAGGTAATACTACTAGTGGTTTAGAATAAATTCATGTGAACCCCTTTGAAACCTTATGATGCAACTATAGTCTTACTCAGGTAGCTCTAAAGGAAAAGAAAAAAAATAGAAACAAAAGGAGAAAACTTCCAACCCCGTAATTTATACAAGTAATGAATTAGAGTGGTGTGCACATCTATCATAGAAAGCGGTGTGTACATGTATTTAATTTTCTCTGTTTTACCAAATAATTTTTTATACTTTGGTCCATTTAAAATGTATGTCGGTTCCTGGAGTATCCCGTTTGAAGTTTGCATATTTTGATGACATTAATAATTATCTTTTGAAAGAGCACCTTGGCAGGACCTTATTCAATTGCCTAAGCTGTAAGGTCCGTTAATGAATCAATTTATCAATTTCTTTTGTTTGGATTTATCAGATATCGCCTAGACAGGGGCTTTTGAGAGTGCGGGAATTCACATTAGCAGAGATAGAGCACTTTGTAGACCCAGAAAACAAATCCCATCCCAAATTCTGTGATGTTGCTGATTTCAAATTCCTCATATTCCCCAGGGAGGAGCAGCTCACTGGTCAATCGAGCAAGGCAATCAGACTTGGGGATGCTGTTGCTAATGTACATTTCTTTAATTTTGAGAATAAGCTGTTATTTATGAAACACATTCCTTTAATTTTGTCATATATTGGTGTAAACATGAAATTGCATGAGCTGAAATGTTGTGAAAAAGTTTGGGTTGCTAAATTACCTGTGGACTTAAGCCATGAAGATACTGTAGGGTAATAATAAGAAGGAACAAAAGTCAAGGCTTGCATAATTAAGTTTTCCTCGTTTATTGTACTAAAACTTCAAGTTGAATATTCTAATGAAGAAGATTGACTATAAAAGACCGACAATGTCAGGTGGCTGCTTGTTTGTGTTATGGTATATTGAATGACTCAAACTTAGCTCCTTCTTTGGTACTTTAAAGGGCACGATAAATAATGAGACGCTGGGGTACTTCATAGGGCGGGTGTACTTGTTCCTAATCCGGCTCGGTATTGACAACAACCGTTTGAGGTTCAGGCAGCACTTACCAAATGAGATGGCTCACTATGCTATGGACTGCTGGGATGCTGAGATTGAGTGCTCTTATGGCTGGATTGAGTGCGTTGGTATTGCTGACAGATCGTGCTATGACCTCAAGGCCCACACGGTATGTCTCACTTCCTTTTTATCAAAACATTTTCCAGAAAGAGTTTCATTGGGAAATCCACAATGGAATGTCCTCACTGCCTACCATTTGTTGTTGATACAGCTGAATCAGTTACGTCCATGTAATACATTTTAATTTTATATAGAGAGAAATTTGTAACAAGTAGGCTCCTCCCTATTTTGGAGTTACATTTTGGGGTCCGTGAACTCAGTAATGCTAATGTATATATGTGAATGCCCTTATGCTTTGTAGTTTCATAATTTAGTTCTTTTCTTCCTTGCATATTCTTGTGTCTTTTTAGTGACATTTCTGAGGCCTTGTAATATTGTAGAAGTTCAGAATGCCTTACCCATTTCTGCTTTAGAAATGAAACCAATACATAATAATTAAGGTAAAAATTGTTTCTGCTGTTGCTTTTCGAGGCTGATGCTATTTGTTATGTGTTATTCACAAGAGGTTTACAGAAGTGTCTCTATTTTATCACTATTTTCAGGAGAAAAGTGGTGTGCCGCTTGTTGCAGCTTCGAAATTTGCGATGCCTGGAGAACTTGAGGCAAGATGTTCATTTTTTGTGCTTTATCGTCCATTGGTTCTTTAACATTTGATCTTATTTTCTTGTAATTATTTTGACTGGATAGTTGTTAATTGGTATTTAATACTACAGAAATTGGTGATAACTCCTTCCAAGAAAGATCTGGATGCTGCATTCAAGGGTAACCATAAGATGGTTCTTGAAGCACTGGAGGTACAGAAAATATCCCCCACTTGGTATCATAAAATTTAGTTTTTTTCTTATGTTGAAAATCATCTGGTACCAAGCGTTCTAAATTTCAGAAAATAGGTTGAAGCTCTTAGGCTTTAACAGATGGTACACCCTTTTGACATATTAATTTATCATACTTAACTACACCAGGCAATGAGCAAAGAGGAGGCCTTGGAGATGAAATCTAAGCTTGGATCCAATGACGAGGCTGAATTTCAAGTCTGTACTCTGAACAAAACGGTGATGATTACTAACAAAATGGTGTCGATAAACAAGGAACACCAAAGGGTTTTCACGCCGTCAGTTATTGAGCCGTCCTTTGGCATTGGCCGCATCATGTACTGCATTTATGAGCACTGCTTCTACACTCGTCCAGAAAAGATAGAGGGAGAACAGTTAAATGTTTTTGGCTTCCCCCCTCTTGTCGCTCCTATAAAATGTGCCGTCTTCCCTCTTGTAAAGACTGAACAGTTTGATGCTGTCGCCAGGGATATCACCAGGGCATTAACCGCTTCTGGCATCTCCAACATTATTGATGTTACAGGTACAACTGTTTTTCTTTGGTGTAACGCGGGTCTCATTTGAAAGCCATGCAAAAAAGCTAATTCTGATGTTTGCAAGACTAATAAATTTGCAAACACAGGTATTTGGCCGGTAGCATAGAAAATTGGCACACTAATTATGCTTTATTTACGCTGTTAGTTTTAGTAAGGCAATATTGCTGTGTGTATGATTTTACAATGTAAAACTTGGCAAAAGTTTTTCTGATCAAGCCTTGCAAATAGGGAAATATTGTGTACGACAGCAATATTCATTCTCCTATCCTTTTTATCAATTACCAAAAACTTCTATCTTATGAGAAGATGACCAACTAGGGTATCTTTTATTTATACTACAAAGGGAGGATTTAAAAAAAATATATTTATACAACAAAGGAAGAAATACCTTCTAGTTACTGTTTCTTATTTTGGGTGGCCTGGGGAGGTATGGATGATAGTTAGCCATACAGAAATTGAATGGTTGTAACAAACCAAATGATTGTGGTCTCTCTTGCAGGCACCTCAATAGGCAAGAGGTATGCAAGGACGGATGAGATAGGTGTACCAATGGCAGTGACAGTGGATTCGGCCACAACTGTGACCATTCGGGAGAGAGACAGCAAGGCTCAGGTTCGCGTAAAAATCACTGAGGTTGCATCAATTGTGAAACGATTTGTAGACGGTCAGAGCACTTGGGGTGATATCCAGTGTGACTATCCTGCTGTGCATGATGCACGTGAAGATGATGAAAAATCTCCGGAGGAAGGCGCCTAATCAGTTTTATGTCCTTTTTAGATTTCTAATAGCTAGTTAACTTGCAATCTATATTAGTTGCTAATCTAAATTGCTTTTAATTTATGTTTTAATCATATGAAAATTTAATAGAGATGCCAAAACCTATTATAAACAACAAGGTCCGGCTCTCTAATTATTGGTAGTTATTATGGACATGATCAAAACTTGATGCAAACCGTATGCTGAAATGCACTCATCCTATTCCTATGTATTGAATTAACATGTTATTTCCAATTTGATAGGAACACAGCTGAATGCTGAACACAGAACACCATCTCAAAGTAGATCATTTATTCTATAAGAGCTCCGTTGTTATACAATTTCAACTTTAAGTTCGGGCCAAACAATCGTGTAGCATCAAACTGCTTCTTTTAATGCATATCTTCCATCAGATTCTTACTCTGTCTGAGCAATTTATATCAAATTTAGACTTTCTACAGCAACTTGCATCAGAATTTACACATAAGGTGTTAGAAAGAATTTTAATGTATGTTATATTGTATGTGATACAATTTAAATAAGTTATGCTCAATTTGTGTCAAAGAATTGTGGATTTATACTCTCTCAGTTTCTATGCTTCTATAACTCAGCACTATACCAAAATTGAAGGCCTAAACTATAACAAAACAATATGTTGTTGCAAAACTAAGTAGTAGCCCATTTGGTCATGGGTTTAAGCCCAAACAATGTTCTATCCGGGCCCAAATTGCTGTCATTGGAAATACCTCTCCACTTGGAAACTTCGCCCAGCACGCCACACTAATTTGGGCGCATTTCAATTTGGAATTGGGAAGAAGAATTCAGAAATAATCAGAGAAAAAGTTTTGTGCTGAGGCTCTGAGATGCCGAGAATTCCACGAATCAAGTTCCCTCAGAGGCATCCGCCTAAATCCTCAGGTCTTGAACAATCTCGCGATCCTTTTTCTTTTCTTTTTATTTTTACTTTTGGTTAAAGTAGATCAATTTGGGGTTCTTTTCTGAAATTTTGTTGTTGGTTACTTTTTTTCAGCGACTCCTCCGACATCTGATCAGCACTTGTTCGTCCCACAGCCGGGTTAGTGCATTTCTGACATTTATGTTGTTTTTTCTTTTAAGTTTGTTCTAAAATTTATGTTTTATTTGCTTAAAATAGTGATTAAACCTCCGAAAGAAAGATAGGAGAGAAGAACATAAGAAAACAGTGACAGATTGAATTCTTTTATTGTGAACCAGTCTCAAATTTTACTCTCTATGCGGACATACTTTTTTTGTTTTCACTGAGCAGAAATTGGATTTCTATGTTGGGTTTAGTTTTGTACTAAAAACATAAAAATGAACATATAAGATGAAAAAAATTAAAACAGAAAACTATGTTTTTTCATATTTGCGAAAAGGAACAAAAAAAAAATTAATCCCTGCATTGTTGGGGTAAGTTGTTGACAGTTTGATTAATTACACCAACACAATACTACTGAATTTGTGAATAGGGGCTTTTTTTAACTTCTACATCTTATATTGGGTTTCTGTACATAATTGAATCTCGGGCCATTTTTCTATTTTGATTAATTAAGGATTTCTTTGCTAGATCAGTGTTTTGTTTTCTCATTTATTTTTTTATTTTTTATTTTTAACTCTTAATATTTATTTGTAGCTAAGTCACAGCCAAAGGAACCAGCAACTAAAACTGGAGAGGGACCGAGTTACCGGTTTAGGTCTGACGTACCGGCCCCTCCATCTAATACTGCTCTAGGTGGAAAGGCTTCGCATCTACCAAAGCGTACCCCTCTTTCTGAAGAAGAGATCGAAGCTATAATGGTAACTCTTACAGTTTCATTAAAAATTTATATCTTATTCTGGACCTGCAATGGCATAATGTAGTGCAAAGGTTGTTATTTTAGATTTTGGTATCAAATATGTGCGGTCATATGCTGGCAAATCTATGGATATCAAACCAACTTGTGCAAAATTGGTTGGTTCCTGGTGTTGAGTTTAATATAGTTTGCATAATAAGTATGTGTTGTGGACGAAGGTATTGGTATTAAATGAAAAAAAAAAAAAAAAAAACATAATGCGTGCCAATGTAAGATAAGAAAACCTTAAATTTCACATGTATCATGATACAAGAAAATATATGCATTCATTCAGAGCATGAGAAATGTACTCCTAGCTTCTTCAAGAAAACACCTACCATGCCAAATTTCTCAATTTGTCCCGGACTTTTTAAATGCGGCCCCATGGACACTCTTAAAATGTCATGCAGTTACATATATGCGGATTTGAATATAGACCGCATATGCGGTCATGTGGATACATAATACAACATGCGGCACTGTCCATGCGGACACCTAGGAGTTGATTAGGGTTTCTGTTAGGGGTACCCCATTCTGTGCACCCAGAATTGTCTCCAGAACTTCAAAACTTCATATAAATTCCCCCATTTTAAGTTTTTAGGGTTTGTTTATATCAAAATTCATGATTTTTTTATGTAGAATTTTATCATGAATTTTATTTCATGAAAATCACTTTCCATTATTAGTGACTTTCAAGAAATTGGGATTCTAGGGTATTATTCTCACACAATTTCCAAGGAATTAATATGATAAATTCCTTAGACATATTCTCAAACTATTTAGGGTCCAACAACAGTTCATTTTAAAATCCGCATATGCGATATGCAGTGACCTTCTGCATGCATGAACAAAACCGCATTTTAAAACATTGATTTGTGCCATATCTATTTGGAGATGACAAATTAGAAAGAAGTGTTACTTTGGGCATATTTAGGGTGTAAACAGAGAAGACATATTTGTGGTACTTTTTTTTTTCATCGTTTTTGTGGGGGAGTGCATGATCTTTTTCTTGGTTTGCTGGGAGAACTGAAATTGTTACTTCCTCTTTTATGAAGTTATTATGTACATGCAACGCCAAGAGCTATACTATTGCCTATTGTACTCCATCCTCTCTAATTCCTACAAATTATCAGATGTGCAATCCTCTCTAATTCAAACAATTGAACTCTTGCATATGTTCAGTTTATACAGTTACTTTGGCTCAAGAATGCAAACTATAAGTAATAGACCATCAATTATGGCCCAGAAGGAGGGTTTTGGGTTTTAAGTTACAGCTAGAAAAAACTTAACTTCAAGAAAAGCAAAAGAATTGACAAAAATAAAACTACTTAACTGAAATCCTGATGATATTGCTGCATCTAGGTTGAATATTTGTGCTGATATACGAACGTCATACTGAAAACCAGTGTGGAAATCTTTTCTGTTAGCTAACAAAGACATAATATATGCTTTTTCTCTTGGCAGTTGGGTGGATGCCTCTAACTGGTGGTTTGAAGATTTTGTATGCTTGATCAATTGAATAAGATGTAGCTCAGATAATTTTTCATCTTAAAGTTGATATTATATATGATGTCTTTGACCAGATTTTGATCAATGAGCTGAGGTGTAAGCAACTCAGTAGAGGTTATCTGATTACACTCTTTCTTGTTGATATTTCCCTATACTATAATTGTTATTTTTTTTCCAAATGGATGAATTCTCTTGAGTGAGGTTTATTTTAAAAGAGCTATTGGTATACTTTCGTGTGGAAATAGTTTTTTTTCCTGACAATATCGAACTTATCCATTGGGGCGCAGAACACAGTGCTGTGCAAGGGCTGGTATGCTGCAGCATGGGTTGTGGATGGGTGCAGACATGGCCCCATAGCTGATCATAATTGTTGGTACATGTGTTTTTGAAGAGTACACAAAATAGTTATGGTGCTGTTAATCTGGTAGGGTATCAGTTTGGACCTCTGATACAATATTACTGGTACAGAATAACAGAACTAGTACAAGTCTAGTGGGTAGCTGGTTTCTCTACCATACCCGTTGTGTCTGGCCTTGTGACTTGGAATTCGAGCTATCTGTAATGGCTAAGGTGCTTCCCTCTTTTCCCTGTTGTTTTTTTGGGTGTTTACCAGTCATTGGTACTGTCTTGTTTAGAAGTTTGTACTATCTTTCATTACTAAAATTTGGCTGTAGCAAAGGTTGTAAAAGCCGACTATGTGTTTAAACGAGAAAAAGAATGAAAAAACGAACAAGGAAAAGTGGCCGATTTCACTGCTACAAATTATATTGTCATATAAACGCCTCTAGAAGTCCCCTTCTTTTGTTCATTGAAATGGTTCAACATTCATGAATTTCTTTTAGATTCCAAATGTATTTTATTTCCTCTAGAATTTTTTCTGTCGGCCTCTGGTTTTGGACTGAGGATCTCGTAATTTTTGTTAAGGACGATGTTGGTCATACCCTGATTTCATTTTCATTTTTGTTTCCTTTTCCTCTAGAGGTCAGTAAGTGGTTACCTACTGGCAAAATATAGTTAACTAAAAAGCAAGAATTCATCATATGAATTTAGGGCTGAAAACGGATATGGATAATCCGTGGATAATCCACTCCGAATCCGGATTAAACGGATACGGATAATTTTTAGAAGGGTGCAACAGTATCCGAATAAGGATACGGATTCGGATAGAAATGAATAAATGGATCGGATATCCGCATGTATCCGGATCAGTGATCTAAAATTTTAAATTTAAAAAAATAAAAAAATATTCAATTCAAAACTCATTAAAGGAGTTCCGAACCAGATCCATAACCCATTATCTGAGTCAGATTCAAATCCAGGACTGATTATCTGAGTCCCGGACTTGTCCAGTTAAAAAGATCAGCCTTCCCAGCTTATTTTATAGAGATTCCAATGCATTGAAACTTCTTTTTTGAAGTTGTGGGACAAATGAAGTACAAACCGGAATTCTATTAGCTTGGCTGCTGGCCTGCTGAGGCGTTGGGCGTTGGGCATTGGGTGGGCGCTGGGCATTTGCTGGTTGGCCCAAATAAATTAAACAATATTATAATGCAATTTAGAGTTTAGATCTGGCCCGCCGATTGAATAAAGAAATGAATAAAATTAAATAAACTTACATAAACTATCTAATTATGTTTTAATTTGATTTTTTGACAGATTAAATTATAAACTTAAATAAACTAACATAAATTATTTATTTTCATATTTGAATTTTGTTAATCAGTATTTGTATCTTAAAGTTCAATTATCCGACAATTATTTGTTTTGTATCCGTATTCGTGGATTATCCGCTCCGTATCCGTATCCGTTTAAGGTGGATTTGATTTTGCATTTTGACATCCTTTTACTATCCGTATTCGTATCCGCTCATTGAAATATAGATATGGATATGGTTTTACCACTATCCGCTCTGTATCCGCTCCGTTTTCACCCCTATATGAATTACATGAAAACAAAATATAATAAAACAAATCAATAGAAAATTTCAAACATAATCTCCTAGCTTTTAAAGTGTCATCCCAAATGTTCCTACAACGCTAGCAATATTTAGCATGACACACAAAAGAAGATAGTTGTCATCATGCAGTACTGTAATATACGATCTCAACCGTTAGATTCGAATTATGCAACTCAAAATCCCTCTTAAAAAACCACATTGTTATGATACGTTTGATTTGAATTGAATTGAATTGAATGATCTACATCGCATGAATTGTTGTTTCATAGTGGAACGGACGCGGATTGCACGTCATTATGCATGTCACAATCATGCAATTATAGATTTGTAGGTGAGGTTAGATTTTCTTTTGTAGGTATACTGTGTAAGATTATTCATGGAATGGAAGCACTTGTCCCTTGTAGCTGCCATGCTTTTGATTTCCACAAGTATTCTTGATAATGGACATGCATGGAAAGAAAACATTTTAATTTGATACTTCAATGAAAAGATAACGTAAATTTAATACACAAGTAAAAGCAGGGTCTTCTCCTGCATTTTGGTTCTTTTTAATTCTAGTTTCTGCTGCTTATGATTATATTCCTTGGTATAAATTATTTGAAAGGCAATCAAACTTTACAGTATGTCACAATTAAGAGATTGGATGCTTTTAATTTACACTAAATATAAATGTATTTTAACTTTATTCAGGGGCGGATTAAGGGCGGTTGGGGGGTGGGTAGTTTCAGAGTTTTATACAAATTCTGGACCATCAAAATTCTACCTATCTAAAAAAATATAAAATTTAGTTTGCAAGTTAGGGATGTAAACGGTCGGATATGGATCGGATAGTGGTCAAACCGTATCCTTATCCGTTATAATTTTTCGGATACGGATACGAATACAGATCGGATATTAAACGGATGCGGATACGGATCGGATATCGAACGGATACGAATACGGATACGAATATAATTCGGATAATTAAAAATAAATTACTAATGTACATTCTAGTAAAAAATAACATTTAAATATAATTTTTTCATTCGTAAATTAGATATAATATTTTTTATAATAAATTTGTTGGATACAAAACATATATCATATTATCAAAACATTAGTTACTAATCATGTCATAGTGTTATATTGTTAATTAGAATATATATGTATATGCAGTTTAATAAATCATTGGTATGTATATGCAATTTCAGAACATAAAGTATATTTATTATAGTTTAGGAGTGTAAACGGTCGGATACGGATAGTTAAAAGTCTTACCGTATCCTTATCCGTTATAATTTTTCAGATATGGATACGGATACGGATACGGATAGTCCTGGATACGGATACGAATCGGATAATTTGCGTCATTTTTCGGATTCGGATCCGGACGAAATCGGATAATATCCGATCCGTTTACACCCCTATTGCAAGTACATATTCATATGGATATCACATTGAACGGTTCGGATCGACCGTTAGGATTTTAAAAAGTACCATATTGAGCCGTAGTACACTAGCCATAGTACACTAGCCGAAGTACCATAGCCTCACTCTTTTAACGTTATAATAATACAGCCATCAAAAGTTACTGTTATGTATTTACGAATAAACTTTATAAATTCGATTCATATACAACTTCAAAAATTGAAACTTCAACAAAAAAAAATCAGTTTACAAATGACTTGTGCTTAATAACAAAATACATAGGCAACTTGATCAAAATAGCTGCTGCAAATTTATCGCTATTCTTATTACTACTATTATTTGACTGTCTACAACAGTTAATGTAAGGGGACTAACTGAACCAATTCTTGTTTCAAATAATAAAAGATATATCCAATCACATTAAATTAAGTAAATGGGAGGAAAAAAAAAGTAAGTAAAGGAAGATCCATAACTGAGTTTATGAAGAATATTTTGTAAAATGAGGTATTTTCGTTAACAATAATTTCTCCACTGGAATTATTGTATAAGAGAGAATAATTAGGGGTGAAAACGGAGCAGAGCGGATAGTGGTAAAATCATATTCATATTCTTTTTAAATTTCTGGATACAGATATGAATTAAATATTAGCTAGATACAGATATGGATACAGATCGGTTAGATATTTATTAAAATAATAATAAAAAATATGAAAGTTCATAATATTTATCTAATTTTAATGGTGAATAACAATATTTTTTCATAATATATATTAAAATATATGATATATATCTACTATTCGAATTCGGATAATTGAAACGTAAAATCATATCATATTCGGATATCGGATATCTACATTTAATTTTTCGAATATGATTGAATATGGATGGGATATTATCCCATGAGGTATTTTCATAAAAAATAGTTTCTACACGGGAATTAACGTATAAGGGAGAATAAAGGAGTGATTCTAAAATTGACAATTATCTATCCGCCAATTTAAACTCATCAGGACCAAAGAATCAACGAAGAAGAATTACTTATAAATATTGAAATCCAACAGTAATAGCCCCTTACTCCAAAATGTCCGACTCAAACCTTTTCTTTCTTTAGTTTCGATGAATAGAGCCAGTGTTGAGGCCATGTCTTGCTCCAGTTCTTCCTCTCCATTTTCTCTGCGGGGCTTCTCTTTCTTCCCATCAAATAAACCAAAGCTTAGGTGCGCCTTTTCACAGCCAAGAAAGCAGTTCAGAATAACTTGCTTAAGGCTAAGTGTAGAAGAAATCTCTGGGCTTGTTCACAACAAGGTAATCGTATTTATCTAAGATGTACGGTTGATATTTTTGTTAATTTCCTAGTAATATGAACTTTTGTGAAGGTTTTAGTGGCAGCTACTCTAGCATCAGCAATTGGGCAATTATCAAAGCCCATAACTTCAGCAGCCGCTAATGGAAAAGGGATTGATTGGAGAGATGCAATTCGCTCTGGTGGGATGCCTTCAACCCATGCAGCTGTAAGATCTTTTGTCAAATTCTCAAATTTGGGTACTGGTAGACTGGTACTGGTATTGTACCAGTCAGATAGAATTTTAGAATGGTCCTTTGGTTGTGCTTAACAACTGAACTGGTGTTGAAATTTATTAGCGGTATGGATTGGTACCAGACATGTACATAAATGGTGTCGTAGAGCTCTGGTGTTCCATTAAAAGAGTGATAAAATTTTAAATTTGGATAACAATTTTATTTCGTTTTTTCTAATACGCAGAGTGTTGTGGCAGCTTCTGCTACTCTTGGTTTAGAAAGGTTAGCTTTCAGCTCTTTCTTATCTCAACACATAGTTTGACAGAATTGAACTTTTGGTCCCTGAAATCTGGTAAATAAGTTTCTGAATTTAACTTCTATTCAGATTGGGTCGTTGTAGGCTTGAACTATTTTGGTAACTATTGTAGGCATTCCATTTGTACCTTAGTATGATGATGAGGCATTCTTTTTTTAGGGACTTAGTTTATGTAGTTGACAGATGACATGGGTGGTGCCAGCGGGCCCAACATTCTCTCAAAGCCTTTGTTCAAATGGCTGCTATTACAATTGACTTGTGATATGGCCTTTCTCTTTTCCTAATTCCTTTCATCTCTATCTCTTTCTCTGTCTCTCTCAATCATGATCAGAGTTGGAAAATGAGAAAGAATGAAAGTCAGATATGAATGTAGCAGCCATTAGCAACTGTATTGGGCTGGAGCAATAATTGATGGTCGCATCAAGATAATTTACAGCCAAAAATAGGCAACCAAATTCAACAAGCTGAGAACTTTAGGGACCAATTTCGAACAAAATAAATTTTTGAGCACCAATGTGAACTTCATTGCACCTAAATCTTGTTGAACTGATAATTCTATGGGCGACCTGTATTATTTATACTCTTTCCCTCTCATATCTGTCTCAAAGCAACTTTGAAATCCATTAATGTGGGTGGTTTGTCATGTCATTTCACATTGATGTTCAGTGTTGTATCTAATACAACAACAACAACAACAACAACAACAACGCATTTAGTCCTAAACAAGTTGGGGTAGGCTAGAAATGAAACCCAACCGGTCGTGAGGGTTTCATTTCCATAACAACCTTCCTCCTTTTTCCTGGCTTGGGACAGGCCGTGTAGAAACTACACAGGCAAAGTTTCAGTGTTGTATCTAATTATTGTAGAAACTACACAGGCAAAGTTTCAGTGTTGTATCTAATTATTCTAATATGTTAACATTTACTATCCGTTATATAATAATAGTAATATGAATGTAAATTAGAATGCAGGGGATTTTCTGATGCTATTTTCGGCATGTCTGTCATCTTTGCTGCTATTGTCATGTATGATGCTCAGGTATAATTTTTAAATCATTATACAGTACTGCCCTCATCTCCCAGTATTTTCTTTTTTCCAAAACCCACCTCCCAAACATCTAAACCATTAGCAGATGTCCAGCTTTTAATTTTTGACAAAAGATACTATCCCAAATCAGTTTTCCGATAATACCAGTACAACTTGGCCAATTTTTCCTGGAAATGACTGGGGCTTTCATTTAATTAATCTACTTTTTTTGAGGAAAGAAACAAAGTTTATAATAGGAAGTAATATCTCTATATCGTTACTGTCTGCAACAATTTATGTCTAATGAGACTTTACAATAATGTGTGTGTGTGTGTGTGTGTAAATACAGGGAGTGAGAAAAGAAGTAGGGTACCATGCACAGGCTTTAAATAAGATAATAGCCCTCCAAGAAGGGAGCTCTGTCTGTTGTTTGGACAGAGAAGATTTTGCCAAGGCCAAAACTGGAATTCACAACAATAATAATTCTGAGCTAGAGATTTCAAAATCGTTTCCATTAAATGAAAATTCAGCTGCTGGCACCAGCACTCTCACTGCCAAACAGCTGGGCACTACAAGTAGTCTGGAAACAGCTTCAACTGACCCATTAGAAATGCCTGCACTGAACTGGGAGCCCTTAAGTGAATCAGTTGGTCACACTAGGGTTCAGGTGTTAGTTGGTGCATTTTTAGGCTTTATTACAAGTTTAATTATTGATACTGTCTTGTGACAGAAATCATCTCTTTTTTTTTCACTCAGAAATGCATAGGAATCAAGTATGTAATTTGTTATTTAACCTTGGCCCTGATGTGTGCTCTTAAATTTATGCAGATTAAATCATTTTCTGCCACATAATCAAATGAGGTTCCATTAATTTTACATTTTATTCAATCATGGCTTTGCGATTTGCTTGCTCAATTGGTCAACTTTTTACTGTTTTTTTTCCTCTCGTCTCATTTATCAACAAAAGGACAATTACAGCCTTACAGGTAATAATATTTATTAAGTTCACCATGAAACCTCATTGGCAGTTGCCATTATTAGAGAGAACCATTACATGTAAGAAATCTTTTTTTTTCCTAAAATTAGCTTTCCTTTCCCATTTCCCTTTGCACGAAACCCCTAGCCGAGAAAAAGTGGCTTATGTAGACTTGATGTTCCAGGAAAAACATAAATTGATTTCCTGTGAGGTACTTGTTTTTAAGCTTTATTGTTTGATTTGTATCATACAAGTCTTTTCACTGTTGCTGATATTGTGTTGCTCTGATCAGGAGAACATACATTGTCACAATAGTTTTCTTGCCTATTGCATACTGGTAACAAGTGTTCTTCTACCTGCAATAAATGGACATCAGTGTTTACTTGAAAAACAATTATGTGAGTTATTTGAAACTTATTATAAGTAAGCATACAAGTTACCTGATCAAAAGAAATCCGAGCTTGGAGTACTATAAGCAAGAGAAAATTAGAAACAAAAAATGGCTCCCAGATACGTACCTAGTAAATTTAAAAGAATAGACACAAGAAAAAAATATACATATTCTTGGAGATTTCTGCTAGTTGCAACTAAAGTAGCTTGACACCCCAATTCAAGAAAAAAAAAAAGTATAAATACAACCCCCTTTAGTCTTATAAAGCGGTCCATTTGGCTGCTGAAAAATGTACTAAGAACCCCTGAGACATGGGTCCGGATCCCCTAAAGTAACTCAATGTTTGGGTTTTGGATCGGGAACGACCGAATTGAATCTGTCGCTCGAGATCGCTTCGGAATTCGAACCTATCTCTTGGGATGCGTGCACTCCACTTTAGTTGGATGGTCACGGATTCAAATCGGACAGTTCCGATCCAAAACCCAATTTTTGAGTTACTTCACTGGATCTGAATTCCTGAGACATCAGGTAATACATAATTTCTAGGATAGTTTTCCCACAACATACATTTTTACTGAGACACTGAAAGAAACTTGCATATTAAAACTTTGTATTTTGTACAAGGAACTTTTGAGTAGCTTCTGAACTTTTGAGTGTTTAAAAGAAATAAACAGCTTTTCATTGTTTTCCTGATAATGGTGATGGTATTCGTTATGCCTATATTCAGTCAAGATGGTTGGTTTCAGTTTCCTAATAATTAAAAAAAAATGGTACTTTGAGCTTTGCAACAATAAACAATCTAGCTTTCTATTGTGGTCCCTCACAGAAAAAAAATCAAAGGCGGTTCTAGTGTACATCCAATTTTTATATACATCTATTGATATTTAAAAAATAATGTTTAATTTAAAATAAAATAAAATTGTAGGTGTGTTTTCTATCTTTTATTTAGTATCAAGTTTGGATCAATTTGAAAGCCATTTCAGATTTCATCAAACATTTTTTTTTTAATGTTAGAATTCGAATAAGTTTACGATGGATGACCAATCAGATTCTAAATTCACTCAGATTTGATACACACTCTTCTCAATAATTAAGAATACATCTACAATTTAATTTTTATAATTTCACATAATTTTTTAAATTATCAAATTAATATATTATAAAATATTTGGATGTACAATAGAACTAAACAAAATAAAAAAGTTTAGTGTGTTAATCATGTAACGTTTTAGGTCTCCGCAAGTAGCTAGTCATTTGAGGTTGCATTATGCTGCATTATATTTGGGTTAATATAAACTATGCTTTGAGATTTTCATGATTTGATTAATACAGTTTGCGCTCACACACAATTCTAGGATAACATTGTTTATTCGGTACACTCGAATGCAAGAAGGATACAGGTGGTTATCTGTTTTGTAATATAGAGAGAGAGATGCAGGAGAATTTTCAGAGAGGACAACAAATAACTGAGAGTGTTGGCAAGAGAAATCAGTGCAAAATACTGAAGTTGGTTTTAGATGGCCTAATCAGACATTTCAAAACTAAAGGCGTAAGATTTAAGAGATTGAAGGATTTTCTCAGTTTATGTCAAAACTGCTTCAATGGATGTTTCCCTTTTATGTTTTATATTTTATGTTTTATGTAACTTTTCTAAATTTTATTTCTTGCGTTTTAATTTTTCTTTTATTGTCTTGACAATCTTTTGTAAAATCATGACACTTCTTGGTGTTCTATTAATGGAAATTAAAGACTTGATCTTTATTTTTCTCTAAAAAATATATTTTTTGAAGCATACATGTCCGATTGAGTTTTAATTTCCCCATTTAAACTTTCGCAAATTTAGTTCATATTGACGTAAACTCTTAAATCAGTAGAACTTGAATTCAATCTTGTCCCGACTTCCGAATAATCCAACAAAATTGAGATTGTCAAATAATTTAACGGTTCTTTAGCATCCTAGTTTATTTTAATAATAATATTACAAATCTGCCTCCATTTTAATAGTACGTACATATTCTAAGAATTTAATGGGCCTAAATCAGTGAGAGTTGCTGAGGCACTATATCGGCCCAATAAATTATCATACCTTAAATTCTTCGCATTGCAGTTCAAACATCCGCTCTGATTCCTTACCGGAAGCATCGTACACCTAATGCTTCTCTCCTTTGTGACAAACAAATACATCCATCGCCTCTGCCAATTATCTTTCTCTTCCTCATTATCCCTCACAAATCAAGCACTCCACCTTGCATCTGAGGCTCAATCTTCTTTTTGTCACACTCAGTCAATTCCAACGCCTTCTCCTGTAACAAGCAACTGCACAGACTACCAATACTATCTTTCCTTTCTCCAATTGTGTGTGACCCAAAAGGCTCTTAAAGCCGGTAAACGACTTCATGCCCGATTACTCCTTTCAGGTCTCGGTTTCAACACTGCATTAGCCACAAAGCTCGTCAATTTATATTGTACCTGCAATTGTTTGCCCCATGCCCACAGCCTGTTCGACAAAATTTCTAAGAGAAATGTTTTTCTCTGGAACATACTTATCCGGGCCTATGCATGGAACGGGCCTTATGAAACGGCAATTGTACTGTACTACCAAATGCTTGATCATGGTATCGAGCCTGATAATTTCACATTTCCTTTTGTACTTAAAGCATGCTCTGCTCTGTCAGATATTGGGACCGGCCGAGATATTCACAAACAGGTTTTACATACAAGATGGTGTTCTGACGTGTACGTTGGTGCCGGTCTCATTGACATGTATTCAAAATGCGGCTGTGTGAATGACGCATGCCAGGTGTTCAATAAAGTTCTTGACAGAGATGTGGTGCTTTGGAATTCAATGATTGCAGCATATTCACAAAATGGACATCCGAGGGATGCAATTATCTTGTTCCGTGATATGGTTTATAATAAAGTACAGCCCACAATTGCGACTCTAGTAACTGTTATATCAGCTTTGGCTGAGGCTGCAGCTTTGCCTAGGGGTAGAGAGATTCATGGTTTTGCATTGCGGTATGGTTTTGGGGCAGTTGATAAGTTCAAAACAGCTCTCTTGGATATGTATGCAAAGAGTGGCCGGGTCCACGTTGCACGCAAATTGTTTGATCAATTGCTTGACAGAGAGCTGGCTTCATGGAACGCCATGATCTGTGGCTATGGAATGCATGGCCATGCACATGAGGCAATTTTGTTGTTTGATATAATGAAGAAAAAGGGAAAAATTCCACCAAATCACATAACATTTGTTGGTGTTTTATCAGCATGTAACCATGGTGGGTTAATGAAAGAAGGAGAACATTTCTTTCACTTAATGGTGAATGAATACTCCATTGAACCAACACTTCAGCATTACACGTGTCTAATAAATCTTTTGGGCCATTTTCAGAGATTAGGTGAAGCTTATGGGCTAATACAAAACATGCCCATGAAACCTGATTCAGGTGTTTGGGGTGCATTACTCAACGGTTGTAAAGTACATAGAAATGTTGAATTAGGTGAATTGGCATTGCAAAAGTTGATAGAATTGGAACCAACTGATGCTGGAAATTATGTTCTTCTATCCAATATATATGCCCAATCTGGTAAATGGAGAGAAGCGGCAAGAGTTAGAAAACAGATGAAAAAAAGAGGCTTGAAAAAGGTTATAGCTTCAAGCTGGATAGAAATTAAAGGAATAACACATGCATTTCTATCAGGAGACACTTCTCATCCTTTCTTAAAGGATATATACAAAGAATTAGAACGATTAGAAGGGTTCATGAAAGAAAACGGGTATGTCCCTAATACCAACCCAGTGTACCACGATGTAGGGGATGATGAGAAATGCAACATGGTGAGGACCCATAGTGAGAGGTTGGCAATTGCTTATGGCATCATAAGCACGCCACCTGGCACAAGGCTACTGGTGACGAAAAACCTCAGGGTGTGTGAGGATTGCCATGTGGCAATCAAGCTCATTTCAAGGATTGTAGAGCGGGAAATTGTAGTGAGGGATGTGAACCGATACCATTGCTTTGTGAATGGAAATTGTTCATGTGGGGATTACTGGTAGTGTGTTCTAATGACATTCATATTATTTGAAATAAAAAAAGGCCGTTCTTATCTAGTTTGCATTCTGTTAATATTTTTTTTTTCTGAAATAATAGGGAATAATTGGCGATGTTTGTTATCTGTCTTATTTGACATGATATTAAATGCCTTCAGTACGGCAGAATTCCCAAAAGATGAAACAGTGTTTAAAAAGAAGTAGATGGAGCAATTTTTGAGCGAAGAACAAAATAGATCAGTTCATTTCTCATTAGCTTAATTAATTGCTTCATACAAGAAGCTTGTACGTACTACCACTTCATATAACAAAAATCAACAAAAAATAAAGTAGTCTCTAGAAATTGCTTTATCTAAAAACCCGACAATATGGTCCATGTAATGCACTTATATACATTTAAGAGCCCCATGCATAAACCATCTAGAGATTGCCTTCTAAAAACTCTAATTCTCAATCACTTAGCAAACTTGAAGAGTTCGTTAGCATCACAACCAAGATATTGCAAAGGAAACCTCTGAGCTGATGAACCAATACTATCCATGACTTGTGATTGCGGATTAAATACCTTTCCTTGGAACAATTGATCCAAGTTTTGGTGAGATGCAAGAAGCTTGTCCAAAATGGACCAATCAGTCACAAATTTCTCATGCGAGATAATGTCGCTAACCCCAACATTGCTTGATGTGAGTTTCATGAGGTTGTGCGAACAATCGAGGTCATGAGAATTCACTGAAACTTGGGCTGGTACGAATGGATTGAGAGAAGGGCCTGCGGGTTCGGTACATAGCAATTGAGGAAGTTGCATTGAGGGGTCGAAGGAAAAGTTGTTGCATTGCATGGGATAGTGGACTAGCTTATGGTCCGGCAATGTAGGCCCGCCTTGTCTGAACTGGTGGAGCTCATCCTCTTCTTCTACTATGGTGATTTCTGGTGGCATGTCAATGCTCCTTTGGAAATTCTTCTTTTTGAAAACTCGGCATACAACCCATCCTTCTTCCTGCATTGCACGTTGGACGAGGCTTGTTATATATCCAACCAAGAGATCAAAACAAAAATGACACTTTTTTCATATGATAAGGATTCATTAAGAGAACATGTTGTAACTATCTAGGGAAATTAATTATATCGGTTGAGACATTCAATTTTAATATCATGCTTTCAAAAACTTGTGTATAATTAATCACAATGAAAAGTAAATTACTAATGCTTGTAATATAATGGTAGACAATAAAAAATTTAATTATTTCTTTTGATAGTAACAAAAAAATGTGAAGATATCTTTTTCAATTAGATATTCTAACCATTGTACTGTGTTATCAATAACTATTCTTCTTTCTTTTATGTTTTGTTGTGAAGTAGTCTTACTCTTTGGTTTCACAATGATGGATTGAAAAGGGGATAGAGCAAGAAGTAAACTATACTTTGTATTTTTTTAATCGTAAATAATAGAAAATAACAGAAGAAAAAGGATAATTGCTGCATGTGGATTACCTGAGTTTCCGTGCTTTCATCGTCAAGACGGTATTCATGCATGATCCAATCAGTCTTTTTCCCATGAGGAGCTCTACCAGTGTAGAAAACAAGGGTTTTCCTCATGCCGATCCTCTTAGAGTTGCCAATGTAGATTGCTTTGTCTCTTCCAGTCGCTTTCCAAAAGCCAGCTGTTGTTGCACGGTTTGTTCGTGTACCGGTTGGGTATTTCTTGTCCTTGTGGCTAAAGAAATACCACTCATTTTGTGGCCCTGATCCAATTCTGCACTTATCTGCATGCAATAATGTGAATAGTATCAAGTTATTAATTAATCTATAGTCTCTTGTTCTGTATGTAATAGGTTACATATGAAAGGTCTCCATTTCAAAAGGAGAAAAATGATATCATCCACGAGGGGTTTCATACATTAATAATGATTGTATTAAGCTAGAGAGAGGGAACAACCATGCATGCAAGACATTGTTTATTTATTTCCCCCTTTGTTACTGTGACATTTAGCATGCCATGATCTACAATAAAAAAGTTCAAAATAAATAAATATTTAACTAACCTTTTAGATCCCAAGGTTCCAGTTTGTTGAGGTCAATTTCTCTGATGACATCAAGATCTATGGCCTCATAAGCCACCTTCTTCCTCAAGTAATAATAGAGAAGCTCTTCATCGGTTGGGTGGAAGCGAAAGCCCGGTGGGACTGAGATAGGTGTGTTGCTTTGTAACATCTTTCTTTATCCTAAGAACCCAAAGAAGGTCAGTATTTGTTCAGAAATAGTTTTTCAAAGAGTAGAGAAATCAATTTTGTGTTTGTAGAACTGCATTAGCTACTACATTCTAGGTACGTATCAAAGCATGAATATTTATCATTTCCCAAGCAATGATGCAAATGAATCAGTAAGTGTAATCAGATCTTTATTCATTGTTATGTGTACAGATGAAAGAATTAAAAAAAAAAAAAGAACTTGACATTTAGAAACAGCAACACAGAATTGTAATCGGATAAATACTCCATAGTGGTTAAACTTGAAAGAGAATACATGCAAGTGTTCTTCAAAATCTGTTAACATATGGCTCTAGGGTTTGAAAAAGAATGCATCTTACTGTATATATACTTATTTCTATCTTCAAAGACATGGAATGAAAAGAAGAAGAAGAAGAAGCTCAGACCTTGGAAATGGAAGCAAATCTAACTCTTTCTCTCTGTCTTTCTAGATGGCAAGAAGATGAGGACAAGCAAGAAAGCCAAGAGATGCTGATACAAGATGTTGGCTGGAAAGAAGAAGTTGGATTATAAGGAAAGAGGTGCTAGGTTAAGGATAATAAAAATTCTATTCAACCCAGTAATAAAACCCTACACCATAATATAATAATATAATAATATCATAGGTGCAGATTCTAGGGTTCCAGTCAAGCATACAAGGAATTTGGACTATAGTGAAAAGTCCAAAGAGAGGCGAGGGGTTGTCTGTAAAATAGGAGACCTGCCATAATATCGCCTTATAAAGAGCAAAGAGGTGTCTACATCCTGGAATAAAAAGTGATCAATCATACATAGTCAGAGAAGGATTGGGATAAGAGAATGAGGGAATATCACACCTCATTCTATTATTCTCATACCCGGATCTCTATGACAGATCTATTCTATTCTCCTTCTATTCTCTGAAACTGGAATTTTTTTATGCAGAATATATACTTTGTATATTTTGTTCTTCTCATATTCAGGTCTGGACTCTGGACTTCAATTAATCAATTCTGTGTTTACTTCTCCTTCCCCTAGAAAAGTGCCTTGTGAAATGCCAAATTTGCCCACAAGGGTCTTGTTAGACTTTCTGAGTATTATCTCGTTTACTACAAAAATATACACTGACTATTTTGCCCCTGATTTGTTTTCAACCAAACTGGTCTCGTTGGTTCAGTTTTAGAGAGTCGACTGTAGGCCAGCTGGTTATTGGCAATGGACAGCTATATTTTTTTTTTTTTTTGATAAAAGTGGTATATATCACCGATTTTATTAAGAAACGAAACCTACAGTTTTTATCAAACGTGGTACCAAACCTCTGGTATCTGTCTGTCATATCTCAAAACATATCAACCAGTACATCAAATCCCAGCACATATCCTACTACACAATGAAACTAGAAAAACTAAACAATTTGTAACATAAAATCATCAGCTAACAATATAGACAAGATATAGCTAAATGTCAAAAACTGCTGAGTAGTCTATCTGTAAACTATCGTCATCATTCTGATGCTTTATACCACTTGTTCCAGCTACCCTCTCCTCCTGCAATAGAAAATTATCAAAGAAAACGAGCAATTGCATCACATCAGTAGGTCGAACTAAGGATAATGTAAAAAGAGTACCCCTTCCTTTGTATCTCACCCAAAATTGTGCTAAAGAAATAAAATAAGATCCTATGGATCTAAGAGAAGTATGAATCCCCTAAAAACAAAGTTTATTCCTTGTTAACCACATGACCCATAGTACTACACCTCGCACAAGTTCGATCAAATACCTATCTTTAAAAGAAATTAGAGCATCAATAAACCATAATTCTTTCAAAGTTATAATATCAAACATAAAGTTGTTATAATCAGCTATCTAAGAAAAATGAACATTGTAAAAGCAAATGATCTATTGTTTTAGGTGCCCCACAAAATAGACAAGCTACATCTCCTGACCAACCTCTTTCGCTTAAATTCGCTCTAGTCAGTATCTTTTTTTCCTTAACAAGCCACAAGAAAATTTTAATCTTAAATGGAATTCTAAATGGACAGCAATAATAATAGACATAATTAAATCAGCCCCATAAAATTAATAAAATTAAATAAAGGTAAATAAGAATAGTAGAAATATTTCAGACAAAGCTATATATAATAGTATAGTATTTTTAAATTATCATTATTACCATTAACCATCCAAATTAAATCTGTGATAATGATATTAGTGAATCCTGCAAAAGTGAGATGTAAAATTTGGTCTCCAATCACATATCAATATGAAGATTATGTTGAGAATTTCGGATCGACTATTTGAATTTTAAAAATAGAAATATGAACAGGAAGTAAAACACTATCTTTATTTTCCAAATCATGATAGCCTATATAAATCTGTGTGTGTGTGTGTGTGTGAGCTGGGCTTAGCTAAGCCATGGAGTAAAACGACTTGGTGGTCTACGCCTCATTATTTCCATTTTGAAAATCCAAACTACCGATCCGAACCGCTCAACATGATCTCCATATTGAAATGAGCTTGGAGACCAAATTTTACATTTTTTGGAATATACTATTTATTAAGCCACTTTGAAAATCGCTGATCCATTGGTCCATAATTTTTTACTGTTTTGCTACTGTTTATCCGGATCAGCGATTTTCAAAGTGGCTTAATAAATAGTAAAAAAATTCCAAAAAATATAAAATTTGGTCTCCAAGCACATTTCAATATGGAGAACAACTTAAGCGGTTCAGATTGGTAGTTTGGATTTTCAAAATGAAAATATGGCGTGGAGTACAAAATGTTTTACTCCATGGCCTAGCTAAGTCCATCATATATATATATATATAGTAACACAAGGACTTTGGCTGCTTTAGACTCAACATATCTTTAATTTCATCAATCATTTTCAAATATATTGACCATTAATATTGAACACGATGTGAACCAATTCAACCATTCTGTTTGATCCTAGCTGGATTTCAAAATAGTGTTTAGAGGTATTTAATGAATGGTGATAATTTATTTTATTTAAGCAAAATAAAATGTCCGTTATACTAGATACCGACATTTTCTATAAAATATATGTATTTATTAAGTTTTACAACTCCAAATAATAAATAATATATCTCTACACTTAATAACATAACATAACACAAGAACTAGCCTTTGATTTGACAAAAACACATAATCTTTGATGTGAGAAGTCATGTGTTCGAAACCAACGGTGGATATACACTATAAGAATGGGATCAATTGACCCCCATTTTTTTTCCAAATTTTTTTATTTGCAACTTATTTTTTATATAATTTATAGTAAAATGTTATAATTAGTGTAAAATGATCCTCATCCGCAGTAAGCTAGACAATTTTATATGATTGACCCCATTCATATTTGACTCATATAACTTGAAAGTCTGGCTTTGCCCCTGCTCGGAACCAAACATTTATTGTAATAACAAGAGTATTAAATAGTTGAATGACTTGACCTCTAACCTCTACTAAAAAAAAAAAATAACATAACATAACACAATATAAACTAAAAAATATAATATAACATAAACTTGTACATAAATAAGGACTACATTTATGTTGTGATGTAAATTGTTTTTGAATTCGGTGATCCTTTTATTTTACTTTTCTTTTATGGTTTGTAACATGTAAATCATTATTCAGTGATCATTTTATTTCTTAGTGAATGGTGATTTACATATAGTGAAATTAATGAGAGGTCATGATGATGATTGCAAATTAAGGTTCAACAAAATATTCGAGTACTCTCATGCAGATATTACTAAACCCCGGTAAGAGGATGGAGATATGTCAAGCCTCTCTTTAATTACAAAATTGAAGTTTTTATTATTAATTTATTATTATTATTATTATTATTATTATTATTATTATTATTATTATTATTATTATTATTATTTCTACTAATATTATTGTGGTTGTATCCATAGTGACAAACGAATAGTTCGGTTCCGTTCGGCGGAGTCAAAAATTTGTGATTCGGGTATAATTCGGAAATGATTCGGTATAACAAGGAAGCAAAAAAAAAACCCAAACCCCACCCCAAAAAAAAAAAAAAAAATTACACGTTTTTTTTCGCGTTTTCTCTCGAATAATTCGTGAATAAAACGTATTATACATTTATTTTATTTTATTCGGAGTTCAGTTTGAAAACATCAAAAAACAAATAAAACGCGAATTATTTGTAAATTTCTCACATATATTGTTACTATGGGTGTACCTAGTTCTTCATATTGGCACTATTAATATTGTTGTTATCATTAATTGTTATAATTATTTTCTTATTATTTGTTATTATTGTTGTCGCTATCAATGTATTAGCTGTAGTTAACTCATTATTGTTATAAGAGAAAAATCCGTCCTCCGTGAAAAGCGAATAGGGCCATTTTGAAGGAGAAAAACAACTAAAAAGATCGAGCCAAAATAATAAACAGGTAAAGAAAGAACAATTGAGCACACGTGAAAGGAAAGCGACAGAGAAGAATCAAGAGGCACAGACAGAGTAGCAGGAAGTCCGTAAGAGGAACGACGCACGGGACTCATGCACGTGCAGAGGTGATGCAACTCTGTTACCGTCTCGCTCTCAATTTCTCATTTCTCACCATCTATCTAAAATTTTAAATTAGCGATCATATCCTCTGCTCTGCGGTAACAGAATATTTCTGTTTAGATCCAGATCGTCCAATCCGAGATAGAATCCATAGGACCCCTTTAATATACGTGCGGATTTCTGATGAACGGTTCGAATCTAAACAGAAATATTCTGTTACCTTAGGTGATCATATGAATTCAAAATTAGCTCCGCTCCCTTGGTTCCTGGGTACTTGCCTCGGTGTTCTCCATGCTGGATTTAAGTAATGAAACAAATTGGTATGGGGGGTTCATCCTGTTGGCTGTTGCTATGCTATAGAGTATGCTTAAGCCCACTACTATTATGGAGTATTATTATATTATTTAATTAAGCAATTCCCTTGTTGAAGGGATTCTCACGCTATCTTCCACCGCCTGGTCAAACACGCTGCACGCTTATTTTTATTTTTTTTTATGATTTTTCTTCTTCTTTAATTTGTTTATAAAACAGGTGAAGGAATAGGGATAAGGTAGATTTAAGTTTTTTTCTTTTCTTTGCATCTAGTAACTGTTGCGGTTAATGTACTTCACAGGGTTTATATCTCATCGATCGATTATGTTTGACTTAATTGGGCGTCTTACTTTTAAAATTTACTCGCTCTTTAATTTCACGATTAATTATGTGAAGATAATTAAAGGTTCTTTATTAATTAACCAGTGATTTGATAGAAGATAATTTCTTTTTGAAAGGGCGTGCGGTTTGTGCATGGTGGAAGGTGTATAATGTACTAACGCCATCACATTGTGTGATATATTAACGGTTTGAAATAAGTTTTTTTTATATATATATTCGAATGTTCGATTTAACTCAGCTCAATAAAAATTTATATTTAGAATTTTAAATGCACCATGAGAAGGGTTCAAATACACTATGATTTTGTGCTTCAATATGCTCTACATCTTTTATCTTCATTTTTAAAGTCCGAACAGTCGATCCGAACTGCTCAACATAATCTTCATAATAAAATATGTTTGGAGACCAAATTTTATATTTTTAGAATTTTTTTGCTATTTTTTTAGATAGGTACAAAATCAATGTTTTAAGGAGATTCTGGACCATCCGAAAAAGTGATATTGTACCTATGTAAAAAATAGTAAAAATTCTAAAAAATATAAAATTTAGTCTCGAAAAATATTTTATTATGAAGATCATGTTGAGTGGTTCGGATCGACTGTTGGGACATTGAAAACGGAGATAAAAGATGTGGAGTATATTGGAGCATAATATCATGGTACATTTGAACCATCCTCAAATTATATATATATATATATATATATATATATATATATATATATATATATATATATATATATATATATATATATATATAGGGATGGGCTATGGTGAGCTATGGAGTAAAACGAGTTTGTACTTCACGTCATATTTCCATCTTGAAAATCCAAACAACCGATCCGAACCGTTCAAGTTGTTCTCCATATTGAAATGTGCTTGGAGACCAAATTTTACATTTTTTGGAATTTTTTTACTATTTATTAAGCCACTTTGAAAATTGCTGATCCATTGGTCCATAATTTTTTACTGTTTTGCTACTGTTCACAATGGATCATCGATTTTCAAAGTGGCTTAATAAATAGTAAAAAAATTCCAAAAAATGTAAAATTTAGTCTCCAAGCACATTTCAATATGGAGATCAACTTGAACGGTTCGGATCGACGTTTTGGATTTTCAAAATGGAAATATGAGGATGAAGTAAAACTTCGCTTTACTTTGCAAAGTACAATAGCCCTACTATATATATATATATATATATATATGAGGAGGGATCCGATTACACCTTTTTTGGTGACACACTTTGACACCTACCATTTTCAAAGTCCAAATAGTCGATTCAAACCGCTCAACATGATGGATATATTAAAATGTGCTTGGAGATCAAATTTTACATTTTTTTGAATTTTTTTGCTATTTATTAAGATGGTTACAAAAATCGTTGTTTTCAGACCATTGAAAACAACGATTTTGTAACCATCTTAATAAATAGTAAAAAAATTCAAAAAAATGTAAAATTTGATCTCCAAGTACATTTTAATATGGTGATCATGTTGAACGATTCGGATCGACTGTTTGGATTTTGAAATTGCAAAATTGACCTATATAAAAAACGGTGTCATGATGTGTCATCAAAAAAGGTGTAATTGGATCCCTCCTCTATATATATATAAAGAGGTTGGCTAATATCAAAACGTTTGTTCCGGAGCCATGGTGCAACCAATTGGTTTTCCAATTTTCAAAGTCCAAAGGTCGATCCAAACGTAGATGTGATCTCTATATTAAAATGTGTTTGGAGACCAAATTTTACATTTTTTGGAATTTTTTTACTATTTATTAAGTCATTTTTAAAATCGCTGATTTTAATAAACAGTGAAAAATTTCTGGATTATTGAAAAAAGCAATTTTAAAACTGACTTAATAAACAGTAAAAAAATTCAAAAAATTGTTAAATTTTGGTCTCCAAGTACATTTTAATATAGATTGAATGTTTAACGGTTTGGATCGACTATTTGAACTTTGAAAACGTAAAATCGGAAGTGTTTGTTCCACGGCCTAGGAACAAACGTTTTGATATTAGCCAACCTCTATATGTATAGAGAGAGATAGACTATGGTGAGTTGTGAAGTAAAGTTGTTTTACTTCACGCTCATATTTTCATTTTGAAAATTCAAACTATCGATCCGAACCGCTCAACATGATCTCCATATTGAAATGTGCTTGGAGACCAAATTTTACATTTTTTGGATTTTTTTACTATTTATTAAGCCACTTTGAAAATCGCTAATTTGAGTGAACAGTAAAAACTTCTGGACCATTGGATCAGCGATTTTCAAAGTGGCTTAATAAATAGTAAAAAATTCTAAAAAATGTAAAATTTGGTCTTTAAGCACATTTCAATATGAAGATCAGTAGAGTGTTTCAGATCGGTTGTTTAGATTTTCAAAATGAAAATATGAGCGTGAAGTAAAAATCACCTCTTATTTAACAACTCACCATAGCCCAACTATATATATATGAAGTGGCTACGGTGCTACGCGTAGCATAGAGGGCCTCCGTGCTACAGCTCAATATTTGAGTTTTCAAAATCCTAACGGTCGATCCGAACCGTTCAACATGATCTCCATACGAATATGTACTTGCAAACCAAATTTTATATTTTTTAGAATTTTTTTACTATTTTTTTAGTTAGGTAGAAAATCACTTAATCTGAATGGTACATAATTTCCAGATCAAGAGATTTTCTACCTATCTAAAAAAATAGTAAAAACTTTCTAAAAAAATGTAAAATTTGGTTTGCAAGTACATATTCGTATGGAGATCATGTTGAATGGTTCGGATCGACCGTTAGGTTTTTGAAAACTCAAATATTGAGCTGTAGCACAGAGGCCCTCTATGCTATGCGTAGTATATTAGCCAAATTATATATATATGAGCTGGGCTATGGTGAGTTGCGAAGTAAGATGTCATTTTTACTTCATGCTCATATTCTTATTTTGAAAATCTAAACAACCGATCTGAACCGCTCAACATGATCTCCATATAAAATGTCTTTGGAGACTAAATTTTACATTTTTTTGAATTCTTTTACTATTTATTAAGCCACTTTGAAAATCGCTGATCGAATGGTCCAGAAGTTTTTACTGTTTTTTACTGTTCACTCAAATCACGATTTTCAAAGTGGCTTAATAAATAGTAAAAAAATCCAAAAAAATGTAAAATTTGGTGTCCAAGCACATTTCAATATGGAGATCATGTTGAGCGGTTCGGATCGATGGTTTGAATTTTCAAAATGGGATATGAGCGTGAAGTAAAATGTTGTTTTACTTCACAACTCACCATAGTCTCTCTCTCTCTCTCTATATATATATATATATGAGGAGGGATCCAATTACACCTTTTTTTGACACATCTTGACATTGTTTTTTTTATAGGCCAATTTTGCAATTTCTAAATCCAAATAGTCGATTTGAACCGTTCAACATGATCACCATATTAAAATGTGCTTGGAGATCAAATTTTACATTTTTTTGAATTTTTTACTATTTATTAAGATGGTTACAAAATCGTTGTTTTTCAATGGTCTGAAAACAACAATTTTGTAACCATCTTAATAAATAGTAAAAAAATTCAAAAACAATGTAAAATTTGATCTCCAAGCATATTTTAATATATCCATCATGTTGAACGGTTTGGATCGACTATTTGGACTTTGAAAATGGTAGGTGTCAAAGTGTGTCAAAAAAAGAGTGTAATCCGATCCCTCCTCTATATATATAGTGCTGGGCTTAGCTAAGCCATGGTGTAAAACGACTTGGTGCTCCACGCCTCATTATTTCCATTTTGAAAATCCAAACTATCGATCCGAACCGCTCAAGTTGTTCTCCATATTGAAATGTGCTTGGAGACCAAATTTTACATTTTTTGGAATTTTTTTACTATTTATTAAGCCACTTTGAAAATCGCTGATCCATTGGTCCAGAATTTTTTACTGTTTTGCTACTGTTCATCCGGATCAGCGATTTTCAAAGTGGCTTAATAAATTGTAAAAAAATTCCAAAAAATGTAAAATTTGGTATCCAAGTACATTTCAATATGGAGAACAACTTGAGCGATTCGGATCGGTAGTTTGGATTTTCAAAATGAAAATATGGCATGGAGTACCAAGTCGTTTTACACCATGGCTTAGCTAAGTCCATCTCTATATATATATATATATGCAAATGATGACATCGTTTTATTATATATCTTAGGTTTGTAATTCAAAAACCCGAAAAAATTAAATAAATTTTAAAAGAGGAGGGTTGAAATGCCTTTATTTTTTTAGGTCTCCATCATGCCTCCAACTTTTAATTTTCTAATAACAATTTTTTAAAAATTTATATGTCTAAATATAATCGTTAGATGTGATCTATATTATATTGTTTACATGCATATAAAAAAAAATCACTTTTCTTTTTAGGTTTTATGTGAATCAATAAGTCGAAAAATCAATGTCCAAAAAAATATATCCACATTGGTAAATTTTTACAAGCTATTGAAAGAAAATAATATGAATCATATCTAACGATTTTATTTTGACATTAAATTTTAAATTTTAAGTTATTGTAATTCTGAAAATAGAGTCATTGAAACCATCCTCATTTTTAAAAATAGTAATATATAGTAGAGTATGGTTGAAATGCCTTATTATTTTTGTGCGCAATCATGCCTCACATCCTTATCTCCGTTTTCAAAGTTTAAATAGTTGATCCGAACCACTCAATATGATCCATATTAAACTTTGCTTGGAGATCATTTTTCTTCTACTATTTTTTAAATAGGTACAAAATTACTGTTTTTTTAGAAGATTCTGGACCATCCAAAAACAATGATCTTGTATCTATCTAAAAAATAGGAAAAAAAATTCAAAAAAAAGAATTGGTCTCCAAGCAAATTTTAATATGAAGATTATGTTGAGCAGTTGAGATTGACTGTTTAAACTTTAAAAAAGGAGATAAAAATATGAAGTATCATTGGGACACGAAAATAATGAGGTATTTTAACCCTATCCTATATTATACAAGATTTTGATATTAATATTTTATTAAGCGGGTTGGATTGACAGCGAAAATATGAAAAACTTAATCTAGGCCGTTGGTATATTGCATGATATGCTAATTAATGTATGTACATTAGAATAATTTGATTGTATATTAGAAAAACCAGTGTTGTAAATAACGGTATGCGGTCGTCGGACGGATGGGGTACCGCCAAGCGATTAATCGGTATGCGGCCGATTAATCGGAATTATGCGGATAATTTAACGTTTTTATTAAATTTATGTATATATATCATAATTTATTAAAAATAATTTATTGAACTCATTAAACTTATCAAATAAACTTAATCTAACTTAGTTTTATTACTATAACATGACACTACGCTTATTTCTTCTTAACACATAAATATTTTTACATGTGTAAGTAACACATTTATTTAATGAAAAAATAAATTTGAGAATTAAGTTTTTTCAAATACTAATAACATATTATTTGAAATAAATGAAACATTCCAACATAAAATCACTAAACTTAGTTTATGATAACAACTTAATTTCATAAATGTACACGTCGTACTAATTGAAAAAATTACATTAGTAAGAAAAATATATGGTATATAAATAATAGAAGAAGAGTGAGGCTACAGTACTATGCATAGCACGGATTGGGCATTGCTACGGTTCAATATTTGAGTTTTCAAAATTCTAACGGTCGATCTGAACCGTTCAACATGATTATAAAATAAATATGTACTTGCAAACCAAATTTTACATTTTTTCGAATTTTTTTACTATTTTTTTAGATAGGTAGAAAATCACTTGATCTGAAAATTCTGGACCGATTAATCGGAATATTCTGGACCGATTAATCGGAATAAACGGCCGATTAATCGGAATAACGGCCGATTAATCGGAATAAACGGCCGATTAATCGGAATAAACGGCCGATTAATCGTTCTCATCCGCAAACAGGCATCCGTTTAGCATATTCGTAACGGTTTGGCCGCCGTTAACGTTTAAACGGCCGTTTAATCGGCCGTTAAGGCCGTTTTTTACAACACTGAGAAAAACAACGAGAAGGGAAAGCTTAATTAAATTATATATGCAACTTAGAAGTATTACTTTTTTAAATTTGCAGCCAACTAATACAAACAGGCCCAACAATGAGAAATCTTTCTCAAATTAAAATTTTTTAGGAATATTTTTTTTTTAAATTATTCTCACGATACAATCGAATAATTATTTCAAAAAATTCTCATAATTATTATTCCTGAGCATATCCGACAATATAAGTTTCTATATCTGAAAATTCTCATCCCATGCAATTCCGTGACAACTTACCATATTCTAGTTAATTTACTATCAAGCAGCTGTATATCATTATATATATGAGTTAGCTACTTTGAGTCAAGAGGTAACATCAGTAAAAAAGGTCGCCAACCAGTCAATTTCCTGCGCGCGTGTGTATATATATATGCCTAAATAATTACCATTTTAAGTATATACAAAAATAATTAATTTTATTTTGAATTATTTTTGCTAGCTGACTGCTCTTGCCCCTCTTGCTATGTGACCCGTTTCGTAAGGACCCACTTCATAAATGTATAGCCGCAGTTTATATGCAAATTAAATGCAACATAGGATTTCTCATTAATTAATTAATATCACATGAAATAGTAAAAACTTGCTGATTTTTCGCTACGTAAACTAAGTGTGCAGTTTTGTTTGCAGCATATATATGCATAGAAACACACAACAGTTTTGGTTATTCATGCATAAGTAAAATTAATTTAATGTGAATCGCCAGTAAATCCAAAGACCCAGTTATATATGCGGATGACCTGATAATAATGCACGGACGACCGTGGGACCCACCTTTAAATAAATTAACTTAGTATATACGCATGTAGTTTCATATACTGATTTTTAGTACATGGTTAATTTGCTCTGATAAGCATATATTAATTTAAGAGAAGGGATTCCATTATCACAAAGTTACCACAACCATTGCTTACATTTTCAAAGTCCAAATCGTTGATCCAAACCGTTCAACATGATCTTCACAATAAAATGTGCTTGCAAATCAAATTTTACATTTTTTTGAATTTTTTTACTATTTATTAAATATTTTACAAAAACTAGTCAAATTCAGACTAATGAATTTTGTACCCATCTTAATAAATAGTAAAAAAAATTAAAAAAGAAATATAAAATTTGATCTAGAAGCATATTTTATTGTGGAGATCATGTTGAACGCTTTGGATCGATGATTTGGACTTTGAAAATGTAGAAAATTGTTGTGGTAACTTTGTGGTAACTCAAAATTGTGGTAATCGGATCCCTTCTCTTAATTTAAACCTTTTTAGTTAAATTCAATAAAATGATTTATATAAAAGAACTTTGAACTATATACAACACCAATTAGTTAAATTCTAATATTATTTTTTCAATAAAAATAAGGATCTAAGTCTTCTAACTTAAAATATTTTATAAAGAAACTTTTGGTTAGATTTAAATCAGCTATGTTTTAATATTCTCTTAATCACAAAATCAATACATGTTATCGTCATTTTTTAATGTTTGTAGAACAAATTTGAAAACTGACAACATCATTTGCATGGATTTAAGATAAAAAAAAAACGAAATTTCAAGTCTATGATGCCAAATCAAGGAAAATAAATCTGCTGCAATTCCGAATCCAGTGAACAGTATCCTGAAATTCCTGCAATCTCAAATCTAGTTGTCGAATTTTTTTCAAAAATGCATCTCGAAACAGTTGATTTTTTTCGTGCACACATCTCGAAACAGTTCGACGGTTGGATTCGGATTGCAGAGATTTCAGAATCACTGTTCACTGGTCTCGGATTACAACAGATTCGGATCCCAAATCAAGTACCCCGACCAAAACCAAACACCTTCAACGAACTCAAAACTAAAAATGTGCATTATTTAACAACTTGTAATAAAATAGACAACTCTAACCAATCTATTGCGCTACACCGACAGGGAACAGCAAACTAGGAACAGTAAGCTGTTACAGAAGAACTCAAGTAAATTTGGGAGTGTGGCAAGCCTTCTTCTTCGCCTACATTTCTGTGCTGTGTCCCTTGTAACCCATTGCAAAAAATGCAATGGTATTCTGCTCAAATCAAGAAAAAGAACAAAAAAAGTAAAAAAGGAAAGGCAGTGGTAATTTTTTCCGTTACCCCCTCTCCTTTCCTAATATTACATCGTATATCATGCACATATATGTAAAAGACAAATGCAAGAAGAGGCCAAACTTTCCCTTTCCAATATTCTCTCCACCCACTGAGTATTTTTATTAAACCAATTGATTGCTTGTTGAATTCTCAGTCTTGACCACCTACTATTATGTAGTGTTATATATATATATATATATATGTCAGTGTTCTCCTGTTTCATTTACGCTATTGTGATCTGTGTAGTTGAACCTTGATTTCATGCATATTATTTGTTCTAAGTATACATATCAGCAAATAACTAAATTAGCTTTGATGCCCTCACCGCCCTCATATATTGAATGGTAGCACCATTAATCAATCTCCTTTGAAACGTATACGCTATATATGCTGCATGTATCTGCTGCAGACACAATATATATATATGACATCCTAGAGCACATACTTTGCTTAGTTTAAAATCTTGGAATTGAAGCTTCTCTTTGTTACCTTTGATAATAGTTCAGAAATGCATAAATTTTGACGTCGAATATAAAAAAGAGAAAGACAAATGCAGTAATCATAAAGGATGAAGAATGAGGAAATAATACATTATTTCAATAAAAAGGTTGTATTAAGTTTTAAGGAAATGCAGCAATATATATTTGATATGATCGATATATATATTTTATAGACTATCCTAGAGGAATGTGGGTATTAGAAGAAATTAAAAGTCTCTCGCTTAATAGGTGTGCTTCTCTTTAATTGTTGTAAAAAATCTAACAACCAAATTCTAAGGTCATTTTGTTTCGCCTTGTGCATATACCGAAGAACAGTTGTATCTATTGAATGCTTACATGTATAATATTATGGGACATTTTTTATTTTGTATTTTCAGACTTTCTGATCCTCAATTTGTTTCCAAAAGTACAACATTTTTTAAACTAGCTCACCAAGAGTACAATCACACTGCTGTATATATATTTTGTTTCAGACATGATTGAAATTTTCCAGTAGACTGAAAAAATATGAAATTTATTTGAAAACGAAGAAACACAAACTTGAATGGAAAAACAAAAAAAAACAAAAAAGCTTGAGTATAGCATTATTGGGTAATTACAATTTCTATATTATAAGGCTGACAGTAACAGTATTAGCCTCTAGATAATTAATTATATTGACAAGAGGTTCTTTCTTTTGTTCCATTAAAGATAATCCTTGACAATAGTTCCATATAATTGTTGAATTTTCAAGCTGCAAGGCTGTCTAACTTCAGTCCTAATCAAGCACGGAACACGATGCATTCTCGCATGTCAATGCCTATATACAACAAGCTATCGCTAAATCCAATTCATTTCAAGAACATGGCAAATAAATGGTCGTTAGCTTTGTGTAAAAGCTTCAGAATGGTGGTGTCATGAGCTCCATCAATGATTGCACTGTTATTTATAAGATCTCGTTTAGAGAAATAAAAGTTTGCGACAATTAATTGTGTTTTACCTTGACAACAAAGCAACGGGTAAGTATAGAATTGCTAATGCGTATAAAATGGAGTGTTCTTCACTCAATTTATCGATTAAAGTGAAATCATTAAAAATGGATAATTACACCTTCATTATGTGCATGGCACAACCTAATTTTCACTTTTTATCCGAGATAAATGGAAGATAGAAGTTTTGTAGGATCCTCTCTCAAGATCTTTCCGCTAGATATCTAGGGTTTCATAGTTAGTTTAGTTATTACCAGTCTTTATCAGTTTCGTCATACCAGAACTGGCAGCTTTGTATTGGTACCAGCAAGTTAATGCAGGTACCCATCCACGCCACTAATTAAGGCAATATTCATGTGCACATCAACTTCTGAAATAGCCATTATCTGGTTCTTACAAGAGTTCTGCAGAGTAGGTTGACCTAACTGATTCACAACTCGCAAATTTACAATCATAATCACGGTTAATTAATTGAGCAAAGGAGATTAAAATTAGGAGACCGAATCTGCTGCCCACATGAGGGCAAGAATTTCATGCGCCATGTGTCACTGACATGTGGGCCTGGGGTAAAACTATATCTTAATATTTAAATGTCTAAATCCGTTGGGTCCCACCTGTCAGCGACACCTGGGCAGCCCCCATGTCGGCAGGAGATCCGATTCTAAAATTAGAATAGCCTTTCGTTGCATTTTTAGTGGCTTTTGCGTTTACGAAGAGACCAGTTCATTTGATGGTGGGCCATAATGTTTCAACAGTTTGTAAAACCCGTTTAATGCGATATCTGTCGTATCAGCCCAATTTAAGATATAAAAAGAATTTCGAGGCCGAGCTCAAGGCCCATAAAATGTGCAGCCTTCTCATTTGCTTAGCTGCTCCCAGTAAATTTAGTCCGATATCAACATTTGTATAGTCCATACTCCATAGTTGCAAAGTGACGTAAAAATATTTATTGTCCTGTGGATGACTTTTTATTTTTCGGCCGATACAGTTTTTAGTGCTACAATTTGGGGAAATATATTTGTTGGCAAAATGCTGAAAAAGAACGGGATGATTTTTTAAAATAATTTGATATGTTGTAGGGCTGTACAAAAAGCTCACGATTCACTCAACTCGGTAACGAACTCCTTAACAACCCGTTCATTTAAAATTCGAGTTAGTCTGATTCGAGTTGAGTAACTCGTTTAACTCATGAGTTGAGTTCGAGTTGGGCTCAACTCGCTCGTTACAACTCGTGGACTCGTTTCGCTTGTTAAATTGTTGTGGGTTGTTTGTTAATTCAATATTTACTTCTCATATTATTACATAACAACAGTCATCAGATCAAGTGTTCAATATTTCAACACCTTAAACGAGTTGACACACGAGTCACGAGCCAACTCGAGTTACTCGCAAGTTGAGTTCGAGTCAGCGAGCTAGCTTAGCTCAGTATTCTCAACTCGAGTCAACTCGACTGACTATCTTTCGAGTTGAATTCAAGTTATCCATAACTCGAGCTAACTCGGCTCGTTAGCTGCCCTAATATGTTTCCGTACAATTAATTATCGCCTATTGGTGCTCTCTCATTTATTTACTATAATATTAAAGTTGTCGTCTGAACTTTTCGAAAGATGATAATTTTATTAAAATTAATCTTATATTACAATTTTTTTGAACAAAACAATTGTAATATAAGATGAAAAATGAATGCATTTGGTGAGCATAACTAAAATCTATTGGATTAACTTCAAACGAGACGAATCTAAACCGTTGAAACCGATCTACTTCACGAGTGATGTATGTACATGCAAACTTTTGAAAATTTCGAATTCATTTAGTACAAAGTTAAGCGGTAAAAAAATAATGAAAAATGAATGCATTAGAATAACTTGTAAAACTTTATTTTTTTTGCTTCTATAAATGTTATATTTTGACTACTTGACTCTGTACTAAACAAATTCAAAAATTTCAAATTTTGCATGTGCACGCATCACTCGTAAAGTAAACCAGTTTCAACGATTTGAATTTGTCTTATTTAAAGTCAATATGATATATTTTGAAGTTATGTTCACCAAATATTTTAGTGAGCGCTTTGCTCCGAGGATTATAACATTCAGTTTTGGAACATTTAGAAATTTATCTGACTTGTTAAAGTGCATATAATAATAATGTGAAATTTCAAAAGGTATTTATAGTCCTTTATATTTAAAAAAAATTGTAATTAATACACTACATAAAGTACATATACATGTGAATAACTAAACCAGAAAGATCTACGGGCAACTGGGCAAAAGAAAAAAGAAAAAAAAAAACTAAATCAGGAAATAGTTAACTTTAACGTTCCAAAATAATGTAGATTGATAAATTTCTTAAGTGGCGAAATCATAAATTTTGAAAATATCGTAACATATTCATACTAGTCTTAAAGATTTGTAAATTAATCTGAATAATTATCTATAATTCATTTTCTTATAAAGTCATATAAATGGTTAGAAATATTTCAATTTATCCTGAAATATTTTAAAAATTTCAAGGGCTAAAATTTACTTTGATTAAATAAATACAAATAGGAAATAACTTGAGGGTTAAAATATGAAATTTAAGTCGGCAACCGCCCCCAGCATTGGATTTATTGGAAATAGAAAGGAGAAACCGAGGGAGAATAAAAGAAGGAAGAGAGAGGAGATACGAGGAGAGAAGAGAGGTGGTGGTGGTGCCGGAGGCCTTGCAACAGGGATCAACGGAGAAGTGGCAGCCCTACGCGGCCGTGAGAAGAGCGAGACGGAGGAGAAGGAAGCTTGCTGGTTCGCTTGGTTGCTTACTGGTGCTCTAATGGCTCGATTATGGTACTTCACCTTCTCTGTTTTTGCTGGTCCAAGTAATATTTCTCTATTGCTTTATCTGTAGTGGAGCATTTCTAATTAACTGAGGTTCATAAAATGGTCACACCTATTCGAGCTAAGAAAATTTGAACTTATGATTTGAATTGTTAAGAAAATTGTGAAAATGGCCTTATATAATAAAAAATATTAAGAAAATTGTTCCGTACGTTTATATTGAAGGGTTTATATATATTTTTAATTGGATGGTTATGTTATGTTTTCTATAGTTAAACGGCTAGAAAGAAACAAAAGTAATTTTGTTAAAATTCATATTTATTAGTGAATATTTTCTTATTAGAATTAGAAAGTAGTCTTAAAGCAATGTGAACGTTCCATACTTGTCCTTGTTTGATCGGATGGGCAAAATTATGTACTAAATTATATCACATTTTTGTGATATATTAAAGAATAACTCAAAATTAAATATTGCATGCACGTAAAAGAAATTGAAAAAATAATTTACTGTGGGTAAGAATGTGTGCGTGCGAGCATTTATATAGAGGTAGGCTATATATAATGCTACTCATAGCATTGATCTTTTTGTGCTGTGATTTGATATCTCGATTTCTGTTATCAAATAGCCAAATTGAGCTGTTCAATCTGATATATATAGCACTACTATTATAATTTTAGTTTGTTTACTATCAGTTTTGGGAAGAAAAAAGTTATTGTTTTTAAATTTTGTAGGCCTTCCAATATCAATGATTTTTTTTATCAAGAAAATTAGAACGAACTATAATACTGAGATTTAAATCTGTAATGTGAATATCTGAATCTAAATAATCTTTTATTAGCTTTAAAAGAACTTCAATGACTGCATAATGTCAAAGTGGCAACCTGGGGGATGAAGGATTAAGAAAAAGAAAGAAAGAAAACCATGTTCTTTGAAAACACTTAAAACTTCAAGACAATTCAACTACATGAAGACACTGATAGTAAAAATCTAAATCCGACAACCCTGTTTGGAATTACAATAACTGATTGTAAAATAAATGTATATAATAAGTACATCTTTTTTCTAGCTGTTGCTTTCCTGGCTTCCAGAAATTATGGAAACCATGCTTACGGGTAGTTGCAATGGTGGCAGAGCTGGAATAGTTGTGGAGTAACCAGAAAGCAGAACATTAACGGCCTCCATGTTTGGTCGTTTAATTGGATCGTCTTGCACGCAGATTAACCCGATTTGGATGCACTTTGTAACTTCTTCGGTGCATACATCTTCCAAGACTGGATCCTTCAATTGATCTATTTCTCCTCCTTCCACATGTTCCCATACCTAAAAAGAGGTGTTAATGTTTATTTTTTTTACTCTCATACACATTGTTTGAGTTGAAATGATTGAAAGGACAAGTCAAACTTTGAAAGTTAAATTAAAAACCTTTTGCAATATTAATAACCAAATTGACGACTTTGTATTGAAACTTGTGTCTTTTAGAACATACATAGCTAATTAGGCTGGCAGGATTGTCAGAGTTAGCAAATGAGCACATCCTTTTGCCTGTTACAATCTCTAGAAGTAGCACACCAAAGCTATAAACATCTGACTTGGCCGAAAAACTGCAGTGTAGTAATTCAGGTGCCATGTATCCACTACATCAAACCAATATCATGAGTTCGGTCTTAAATAATATACCTCCAGTTTAGAAAAAGAAGATACATTGAGACATCTGATGTTTTTCAGGCAACAATGTTCCAGACCTAATAATTGAATAAGATATAATTAAAATATAGTAATGAGCTTACATCGTTCCAGCAAGTTTAGATGTTTCTTTGTGAGTCTGATCTTCTTCAAAGAGCCTTGCTAGACCAGAGTCTGATATTTTCGGAGTCATGTTTATATCAAGCAATATATTACTTGCTTTTAGGTCCCGGTGAATAATTTTAACTTTAGATTCTTTATGAAGATACTGTAATCCAGAAGTTATTCCTTGTATTATCCTGTATCTTGTTTTCCAGTTAAGTTGATCACGTCTGATGGAATCATTTGCTGCAAAAAAGAAAAAAGAGAAGTGATTCATACCTAAGATATGAAACACTTATAAATGTATTTACTAAACCTTAGTGGCAAAGTTGCTTGACATTTAATAGTAAGATATCTATCTATATGTAAGCCTAGCTAACTAATTTCCCGCAATAAATCAACATTTATGTTTGTTATTTAACTATTTTTTTAGTTGATTTCTGGGTTTATGTGTTATTTAGATAATCATGTCTAATAGAAATTCCACTTGCTCACTGGAAGATGTGACATTGGAAATGTTGAAAAAATATTGAACTTCAGTTCGATAGAAGTTGGTTTACCAAAAAGAAAATTATCAAGGCTTCCATTAGGTAGAAGTTCGTAGCATAACAGCTTTTCTTTCTCTTGTATGCAACAACCAACCAGTTGCACCAGGTTCCTGTGCTTAACTTTTGCAAGTAAGTTCACTTCATTCTTGAGTTCAGCAAGCCCCTGCCTCGAATATCCTGAGAGTCTTTTAACTGCCACATCTTGTCCATCTGCCAGTGTTCCCTGTCAATTTTTTTGTAAATCAGAATTTGCATCCTTGCATTTCTTTAGTGGGGAAAAGATAAATTTGTTACCTTATAAACTGATCCGAATCCACCTTGACCGAGCTTGTTGTCATCCGAAAAATTGTTGGTGGCCAATCTTAGTGTACCTAGCTTAAATACTTTAATCCCTGAGAAACATTTTACTCTTGAGTATGCATGGGCATCTTCCAGTGAGCAAGTGGATGCTTCCTCATGGGTTACTACGTACAGACAAAAACGGGTTTAGGATCTAATGTCTAAAGTTACACAAAAAGAAAAGATCATGAGGCCACATCTAGCTACCTGTACTTATTCCAAATATTATAAAAATATATGGATATAAAGAGAAAGAGTAGCTAACTATATTTTCTTAATAATTAGCCTATTTAATTTGGTGCATTTACTTAGCATCTTTAAGAGTAAGAAGAATATATCTAGTTAAATTATGAATTTGTGACAGCTAGCACTTACTTCCAGTACTTCTATTTGTTTTCCACCTCCATAGCCAAATACCAATCACAGCTAATAATATAACTGCCATAATGCAAGCAGCAGATACTCCAGCCACTGTTGGCAGCCATCTGGAACCTACCTTCATCGGAAGCTTATCTGGTTGGATCAGATTCAAATGGAAGCAATTTAATAAATAGGATATTCAGTCCATAATTTCATGGTTTGGAAACTCGGCCGATTCCGAGTCAACTCGGACTCGGTCGTGTCCGATCTGAGTTTCATCCGAGCCTCGCGCCAGTGCGAGTTTTTCAGCAAAACTCGATTGAACAGTGCTCGACTCGGCCGAGTTAGCCGATTTTCAGGCCAAGTCAGACCGAGTTTCACCCGAGTCAGGCCGAGTCAAACCGAGTTTCACCTGAGTCGGCACATGGGCAGTGAAAATCATTGTCCCAGACAGATTTGGTTTCCCGCCTTAGCTTTCTGTTGTATCTTGAGGTTGAGAGAAAGAAAATCATTGTCATTGATTTGAGATTTAAGTTCAATTTTGCATCTTTTGAAGAAGGAAATGGTGCTCGAAAAAAATTTGGAAAGAGCGAAGTCCCTGGTCGAGTTATATCCGACTCTGCTGCTTTAAGAAAAGCAGGGTTCTGTTTTTCTGATCCCAATCATTCAAAATTTTTCATTTGCGTATCTTAATAAAGAAACTTTTTCATGCACAAATCTCAATGAATTTGAATGATTGAGATCGGAAAAGCAGGATACTGCAGCAGAGTCCATTCTGCTGAGTTAGGAGGAAGAATCTTCAGTTATATCTGTGGTTAGACTTGGTGTATAATTTTGTACTATAGAAAATTTTGAATTTCTAGTGTTTCATGATAAACCTTGTTCATTTTATATCGTGATCCAAGAAATTATTTTTTTTCCTGTTTTGTCTGTTGAACAAAATACTTAGCCGTGATTTTTATTAATATCCAAAGTTAATTACAAATCAATAAATATACTCGAAGTTGTTAGAAATTTATAAAAATATCCATACCGGTCATATATTCTGGCCGGTTTTAATTTTTTTCAGTATTAGCCAAAAAATGGCTCGTACTAATTTTTTTTTTTTAGAGACACTGTGAATCAATAGCAATATGCTGAAATCTAACACTAAAAATTCGAATTTTTTTTAAATATTTGTTAGATTACTTTTTTTTATATATAATAAGCATATTTATACTAAAATACGTTAAATTACTTGAAATTATGTTAAATTACGTTGAATTACACAAAATTACGCTAAATTACGCTGAATTACACAAAACTACGCTAAATTAGACTGATTTTGTGCCATATTTCATAAATCATAAAAAATAGTAAAAAAAAAATCCAAAAATAATAAAAATTGGTATTCTACAAGTTCCTAATATAACTAATTTACTGAGCTACGTAGATTGAATAATAGAAATGAAAATCTTAATCAGAAATTTCAACTCAAGTTTTGAGGCTCTTCCCTTTGTTTTTTGGCAATTCTGAATTTCAAAATTCGACAAAGGGAGCACTGACGCATGCATATTTTCGCAACCTTTTTGAAAAGTGGTCATTTGCTGAAATCGGACACTCGAGCGTCGTTTTATGGCCGTTTGAAGTTTAATCGTCGTTCTGCGGTTTCTCAGTGAAGATATCATCTCTATTCATATGTAATTTAGCGTAATTTACCGTATTTTAGCATAATTTAATATAATTTAGCGTAATTTTGTGTAATTCATCGTAATTTAACATAATTTCAAGTAATTTAGCTTATTTTAGTATGAATATGCTAATTATATATCAAAAAAAAGTAATCTAACAAATATTTAAAAAAATTCGAATTTTTAGTGTTAGATTTCAGTATATTGCTATTGTTTCATAGTGTCTCTAAAAAAAAAAAAAAATTAGTACCGGCCAATGACCGGTACCGAAAAAAATTAAAACCGGTCAGAAAATGACCGGTATGGATACTTTTGTAAATTCCCAACAACTTTGGATATATTTATTAATTTGTAATTAACTTTGGATATTAATAAAAATCACGGTTGCTTGAGTGACTTACTAGGCCTCTAGCATGCGAAGCCTTTACTGTTTTATTTTATTTATATTTTTTATATTTAACTAGAGTGAAGGAGATGCATACACAGTGGTTTGTTTATTTTTTATTTTTTGACTAAAGTAAAGAATGGGATTGTACTATATTACAAATTTGATTGTTAAGAAAATATAAAATGTAGAAATTAAACATTTTATTTCTCTTTTGTGAATATCATTCATGTTTTTATTATTATTTTATGAAATAATCTATTTTATATTAAAATTATATAATTTTAATATTTTAAGTAATTACACTACAAATTTAATTGTTATCCATTCAAATTTAATTATTATGAAAAATCTGAGTTTCCGATCCGATTCAGCCGATTCCGGCCGATTTATCCGATTTCGATTCCATATGTTGGATATGAGAATTATTAATGTCTTCAATTTTTGGCTCTGTACAACAATATCCCCATTCGTAATGTAATACAGAGCACGATAAGATGATCCAGCCAGCTTGGTATAGCTTTTGGCAATAAAAAGTGTGTTTTATTTGTAATGCTTGTATTACATTATATAATTAGTGGATTATATGAGTGTAATATTTTTTCTTAACATAGTTTTTCTACAAATTATTTTTTTTACCAATTTTTTCCTACTTTTTGGCTACAAAACAAGTTTCTGCCAAAAAAATTCGAGTTTCCAAGTCAATTCGGTCGATTCCGGCCGATTCATCCGATTTCGATTCCACAGTCAAGAACCCGGTTCCGATTCCGATTCCGATTCCGAGTTTCAGAACCATGCATAATTCTATATCAAAAAAGAGAATTAAAAAATAGTTAAATAAGTAAAGTGAAACTTTGTAAGGTTGACTTCTAAGAGGTCACATCTTCAAACCATAATGGGCACCATGGTTTTGAAACTCGGAATCGGAATTGGATACTTGACTGTGGAATCGGAATCGGATGAATCGGTCGGAATTGGAATCGAAATCGGAAGAATCAGATACTTGACTGTGGAAACTTGAATTTTTTTGGCAGAAACTTGTTTTGTAGCCAAAATATAGAAAAAAAAATTTGGTAAAAAAATAATTTGTAAGAAAACTATGTAGACAAAAAATTATACTCAAATAATCCACTAATTATATAATATAATATAAGCATTACAAATAGAACACATCTTTTATACAAGCTAGCTATAATTTATGCATAGAAAAGCAAGATTATATTGGCACATAAATTTAGTACAAAATTATCTTGACAAGGTATGTGTTAAGTTTTTTCTAGTTCAAATTGTGTTTGCATAATTTGATTTTTTTTTTTTTTGTGATTTCAAATCATAATTCAACAACTGCCAGAAAAAAAAACATAAAATAACTGAAGACTCGGACTGACTCGGGTGAAACTTAGATTGGACCCGACCGATACTGAGTTGACTTGGTTGAGTTTCCAAGCCATGATGGACACTACATATATACTACATATGAGTTGGACTATGGTGCTTTACGAAGGGTCATTTCTAACTTCACATTAATATTTTCAATTTTAAATGTCAAACAGTTGATTTGAAATATTCAACATGATCTCAATATAAAAATGTTCTTGGAAACTAATTTTACATTTTTTAGATTGGTGGAAGATCGTTATTTTTAGAAGATTTGAGGCCACCTGAAACAATGATTTTCCTTTAAAAAATAGTAAATGTTTTAAAAAATATGTAAAATTTGATCTCAAAGGATATTTTTATATGGATATAATGTTGAGTTTTTCGGATTGACTGTTTTGGACTTTGAAATTAAAAATATGGATGTGAAGTAAGAAAGAGCTCTTATTCATAAAGCACATCTCACTCGATATATACTTACGTATATATATTGGAAAAAGGATAATATATACATATTGTAAACATATACATCATCCGGCCTTCGTAATTCTTACTATTTTTTCATATAGGTACAAAATCATTGTTTTAAGGAGATTCTGAACCATCTGAAAAAGTGATATTGTATCTATGTAAAAAAATAGTAATTTTTTTAAAAAAAAATATAAAATTTGGTCTCCAAGAATATTTTATTATAAAGATCATGTTGAGCAGTTCGGATCGACTATTCAAACTTTGAAAACAGAGATAAAGAATGTGGAGCATATTGGACCACAAAATCATAGTGCATTTGAACTCTCCTCATAGAAAATTATAATCCCTTTTGTAATTTCAGAAAATAGTAGTACTTACCTCTACGGCAACCGTCTCCATCAGCAAACCCGTCTCCGACGAACCCTTCGTGACATTTACACCAATATCCATCTTTCACTTCACTTCCAACACGTGTACAACTTGCATTGGCAGCGCAACGACAATTCCCCGTCATCCACCATCCAATCTCTACAATTCCTAAAGCAAGGACTGTTTGCCCCGCCACATCCGGCTCGTACAAGACCGATGTAAAAAGATCTCCACATGATGAACTTTTGTTTAATAGACCATCTTTTGTCAAGTACATGTTGCCAGTATTATTGAAGAAGCATGTTAAGTTATCCTCTTTCGGTTCGCAACCTGACATATGATTTGACATTTGAGATACCACCATTGTCGGTAAGAGACATGGCGATGTGGCAGATAGGGCACAATCTCGGAGAAACAAACCATTTCTATGTGTTAATGCGTAGTTGGTCGAGAAGAATGCGGAGGCAGAAGTGACTGGACGGGTACAATTGGCTGAGATGTTTAGCAAAAAAGTATTATTGGGTGCAAAATTTTGAAGGGGAAAGCCGGAAAAGCTGATGCCCGAAGTGGAGTTGCAGGATAACCGGATACTGCAAGATGGGGAGAAGCCAAAGGGGTACGGGACAGTTTTTTTACCACACGTGCGGTTGCATGATGCTGTGGATGCAGCGATTAGAGATAGGAAAAGGATGAGTTGAAGCATTTTGGAAAAAATTGGTTAGCTAGCGGAGATTTCTCATGTTTTGATAACAAACTTGAGAGGGATTAAGGGAATTGTGATGAGAATAGTCGTAGGAAAATTGAGGTCTTGTGTTGATCACTTTATCTTCACCAGGAATTATAACCCCACATTTTCTCTTTCCTTTTCTTACCTTTTGTTTTCTTGTTTTATGGAGTGCTCAGTGCTGGTTCAAGAGTCTTCGATAAAGAGTGAAATTTTCAGATATTTGTTGAACATAATTATTGAGAGGGAGAATTATTGCCGATTTTTTTTTATCTGTAGCATTAAAAAAATTATGATATCTTTTTTTTTTTTGAAAGATAAAAAAAAAATTATGATATCAAATTCGTAAAATCTCGAAACAGTGTAGAAACGTTGTTTTGACAGTGTTTTTGTGCCGAGAAAATACGTTGTCAAATACAGCATGTCTCTAGGTGTAAAATTAATGCTGTCAATGACAGAAACACTATGTTGTTATAATTTATCTATACAAAAATATTACAGATTGGTACAGTTTTAGCGATTAATTGACAGATGTCAGAATTCAGAAAAGCTGAAATTTCAGTGAGCAGTCCAATAATTCTGACCTCTGTCAATTAATCGCTAAAACTGTACCAATCTGTAATATTTTTGTACAGAGAAATTATATTATCTGAAAACTACACTTTCATACCTTTATTTTTATATAAAGAACACAAAAATCCATGTAGCCATTTTCTCCAAATTGAATTTTGAATCTGGTCAAAATTATAGGACTGCTCACTGGAATTTCAGCTTTTCTGAATTCTGACCTCTGTCAATTAATCGCTAAAACTGTACCAATCTGTAATATTTTTGTATAGAGAAATTATATTATTTGGAAACTAGACTTTCATACATTTATTTTGATATAAAGAACACAAAAATCCATGTAGCCATTTTCTCTAAAATGAATTTTGAATCTGATCAAAATTATTGGATTTCTGACTAAATACAGCAGAAAAAAAAATTGATTTTTTTTTTTTTTTTTTTTTAGGGCCGGAGTCTGCGATGGCATCCCGTATTTTTTTTTTTTTTTTTTTACGTTTTTTATGTTTTTTCCGCGGGCCGTAGTCTGGGATGGCGTCCCACAGGGACGCCATGCCGCATGGCGGCCTTCTTATTTTTCAAAATCTGTTCAAACAGTTTTTTATTTTTAATATTTTATTTATTTATTTTCTTATATATAAAAATCTCGGAACTTTCAACATGACTTTCTGTTGGAGCCGAACTAAGAACTATGCATTGTTACTATTTTTCTTTTAATCTTTTTCAAGTGATGGCCACTTATTCACTGGAGTCAATGACCAGTGAAGGTCTCCTCCTCTATGTTTTAAATATTTTATTTTATAATAAGTGGCACCCATGGGCCCCCGGTTTCATTTTACTGAAACAAGAGTCATTTACAACATATATCTATAATTCTCTCTAAATATGAATCACTGACCAAGTGCAGTGGCACGAGCCCTCGTTTTTTATACAAAGATGATGAATTTAATTCATGCAAAATCATACCGCAATTCATAAACTCTATATTTATCATGATCCTCTAGTAAACACTAATCTGAAATTTTAAGTTACTTTGGTCCATAGTCATGATCTTTCAGAGAGACACAAGCACCGTTGATCACCGGAAGCCTTTAGATTTTCAAATAATTCCTCTCAAGTCCGATGGAGAGAGCGAGAGAGGTGGCAGCGGCAACGCTCTGTTCTGCACAAGAAGAGATACCCGATTCTAGTTCTATGCTGAAAATCCTCTTCTCTTCCACTAAATTTCAATCTCTTCAGTTATTGGTAGAGAGAGAGAAAAGAGTGATTTTGATCCGTATATATTATGTTAATTTTTAAAGGAGACAGATCCCTTAATTAATAGGCACCACATAATTAAAGGAGATATAGAGCCGTGTATCAATTTCTTCTATTGAATAGGCGCCTCTCCCATTAATTAATTAATTAATCTTGTTTCTATTATTGGATATGTAGTCTATTATCTTATTGGATTCTTAGCGGGTTTTGATTCAGAACTTGTCTTATTGGGTATTTCCTTATTTACATAACATTGCCGTATTTAATTGTGTTATCCAGGGACCAATAGCATAATTGTATTATTACCAAACTTTATATAATTTAGACCATCACTAAATCATAAAGTTATTAATACGCGTTCTACACATTAAAGGCCCCACTTCTCATGACACATATTGAACCCGATAAATAATGCTTAATTTGATCACTTCATAACGGGTCTAATTAGATATTTGACAGTCTATTATTCAATATATATTTATATCACATATAAGCCCATATATGTTGTAATTAATTGAAATTAATTCCAACAAAAGATGCATGTTCAATTTTCAAAAATAGCATTAAAAGTAGGCCTGCTAATTGGACAGGTTTGTCCATGAGCAACCGGGCCGGACAAATATTGGACAAAGTCTGGACGGGCTGTAATATAAATGGGCTTAATAATCGGTTCAAATTCAATTGAAAAGAAGAAGTACGGACCGGTCACGGGCTGGACATGAACAGTAACCGAACAAAATTTAATTCACAACCCGGTTGAGAGCCCGGTTAGGAGCCCGGTTGAGAGCCCGGTTGGGAGCCTGATCGAGCAATGATCGGTCTGAGACCATGTTTAGCCCTATCGGTCTCTCAAACTCTCACCACGTTCTATGTTCTCTTAGACTTAGTCACTTAGCGATCCATGGCGCCGCAGAAGCGTTGCTAACCTAGAGGCGCGCCTTCTTCGCTCGTTTCCTCTTCCACCGCTTCTTCTACCAGGTTGGTTACACTCAATTTCCCTCAATCAGTTCTCTTCTCTTCTATTCTCTTCTCTCTCTTTTCCCCGTTTTCTGTGAAAAATTAGTGGGAACCGATCGGGGGTAGTGCGAGCAAAAGAATTGTTGGGATGGATGCTAAGCCAACTAATCCTTGATTTTGATAACGACTACTTGATTCAACTATAGCACCAACTAAATTCAATTATCTGATTGGCAAGTGTCTTTGCTTTGTCATTATAAAGGCTATGCTGTTGTTGGTGAAGGACGACCCATAATAAATTTCCTTTTTACATTAACCCTTTTTTAAATTTTATCCTCTCCATTAGTCAATGAGAAATTTAGGGTAATTTTTTTATAGGAGGTGCTAATCTGTTGTTCCTGCAATTTCTTTCAATGAGAAATTTCTGAGCTTTCTTTGCTTTATGTAATTTGTAGGATATTCAGGAAGAGGTGATTGAACTTCAGAAAAGACTGAATTCCTTGAAGAATATTCAAAGGTTAGTTGCAAATCTAACAGAGACGTTTATTTTTCTCAAAGTTGGCAATTACCCCTTGTACTGTGAAATATCTCTAACATAATATTGGTTTTCCTGTTGGATTTTACTGGTATATTGGTTTTCCTGCTTAATCCTCAAGTTCGGTATGTATGTGGCAGCTCTAGTTTATCATTCTTTTCCTCATTGTATTCCCATTTTACCCCTTAGATCTCCTATAAGTAGTACCATTTGCCCCTGTGTTGCTTCAACCCCACTACTGGTGCTCTTAATTATCAAGTGTTGAGCTCACAACCTAATACCCCTCACAAAATTCAATCTAGTTAATTCCCCCAAGTAATCATCCCCATGGCAACAGTTGAGGTAGTTTAATCATTCTTTTATCTTTATTGGCACTTTTCTTGAACTTCAATAGTAGTTCTATAGAACTTTGACAGGCTATACCAGTGAACTTAAAAATAATGTTATTCTAAGTTGCAATCCCACGAAAGAACTTTTGAGTTTTGATTGTGCTAGAAATTTTTTATCTCAGCATGGAGAGGCTATGTACTGGTACAAATACTGATTTTTTGAAGACAATTTTTAATGTGATATCTCTGGCTTGCTTCCATGAAATTTGGATTTCTCCTGTGAAGAATGTCCAATTTTTCCAGTGCGAGGAGTTATTCTATCTTTTAGTTACTACATATATTAATATTTGAAACTATCAATGTGTACTGGACTGATGTTATGGTTGTCAGTATATAAGGTTTGCAAAAAAAGTAATGATTGTTTCATAATAAAATTAACTGCTTTTACTCACTGTTCTTAATTCTTTCATGATATAGCTTAAGGGAAGCATTGTGTCACTTTTCTTGAACCAGTACCAGCACCAGCAACAGCTACAGAGGCCATAGAACATGAACCAAAAGAACTCGATATATTAATATGAGGAATAGGTTTGTATAAGTAGCTTAACCTAATGTATTTTTTTAATGTGTTGTGCAGGTTGGAGTTTACTTTTTTGTGATCAATAATGACATTTGTACTTCTATTTTGGGTTTTTTTTTTTAGCCTATTCTATCTTAATTAGTGTTAATTAATTGCTTGAATCAATTTTGGGTTTATTGCTTGAATCAATTTTGAATTTCAATTAGCTGTTATAAAGTGTTGTGACTTGTGAGGAGTTTGATTTACACCTCGAGTTATATTTATCTGAAAAATAATGGTAGATTACAGATTTTACTTAGCTGTAGGTCATAATTCCACACAATAGTTACATAGATATTTAATTAAACTCAATAAAAATGAATTTAAAATTTGTCTTCTTTTAATTTTTTTCCTTTAAATAAATGAAGGACAGTGAGTAACTCACACGTGATTAAATAGATATTTTGGTACTGTGAGTTTGCAAGAGTTATCGTCAGAAGAAATGAACAGAGCCCGATATTGTGATTAAATTGCCTTTATTGGACAGGCCCGGAATGAACTGAACAGGGCTGGGCTTTTGGATGAAACGGACAGGGTCCGAACATCAAATGAACAGGGCCCGGGCTTCTAAAATTGAGTTTGGTTTGGACCGGGCTCGGGCCTTTCCTTCTCCCATTCAGTTTGGACAGGGCTTAGATATGTTATTAAAATTTTTGAACAGGTTATGGGTTGGGCAAAAGGTTGGCCCATTAGCACCCCTAATTAAAAGATGCTGGAATGTACCTGGAGCCTTTAATAAAAAACAATATATATAATTTTTTTCCTTATTTACCCCTGTCATCAAATCCTTTTTTGTTTAGTACAGTAAAATTGGAATTTTCTTCTACATTTTCACAAGAGAATGTTCTGTTAATGAATTTTGCATGTCCTCTTTCATTCCCTGTCATATCTCTTTTTCCATTCCTGTGCTGTTAAAGTCTATCCACCTATGTACCAGTACAAATAACTGGTACAGAAAACTTGTGTTCTCCTCTGAACTGCCTTAACAACGCCTGCAGCCCTAAAAACTACACCCAGCCACCCCCTACCACTGTGTATATCAGATGCATATGAAGATTCTTATGAACTATCAAAGGGGTGTAGACTGTAGACAACACTAAAAATGTACCATTCAACAACTACCACAAGTATAAAACACCAGCAGATATGACTGAATTAAAATGCAAAAATTGGGAAAACTCAAATTGCAGGTAGAATCTCAACAAGCATAGTGTATTTCAGTTTTTCTAAAACCATGACCCATTTGATCAGAAGATATATTATCTTCATGAAAGAAAAATGATGGTTCTTTACTCTACAATATCAGCAGCAAAAGCTAAGAAAGCTAAAACAACATGACAGCTACATGTATCAGTATATAACTGAACTGTGCCAATTTGCATACATATGTATTGTCTACCTATTTTCGATGGCTCTACCAAGCCAAGGGAAACAGAAAAAGAAAACATTAAGACCTCCTATTCACAGTCTCATAGGAGAGGCCCTTCTAGTGGGAAAGAATAGATAAATATCCTCCTACTTGATGCACTTATTATCAAACCTAATTAAGACATCTCCATTCCATTATTAAGCACATTGGGTGTCCGATCTGCCAACGGCTACGATTGAAAGATGAAATTTCAGATTTAATCTCAACCCTCTAATTAAATAATCTGTCTTGTTTTGATTAAATGCATCTTTTTTAAGTGTAGAAGTCTATATTTAATTAAAAACATATTCGTTACACGTACAGCCACACAATATATTACAATTAAAATTGAATATACTGTCTTGTAACGACATTTTTTTCCTTATTTCTCCTACGTTTAGCAACTTCTTCGTTTCCTTATTTTTGGTTTCCTATATCTCCTTTGTTTCTATACAAATTATCACGACAGAAAATAAAAATCAATTTTTTCTTTGTTTCCATATTTTTCTTTATTTGTTTCTATATAGATCCCAACAGCATAATAGAAAAATCTAGAATATATTTAATTGGAGTTGTTTCTATACAAATCACCTCAAACTTGGAATCGAGAAAATCAAGAATAGAAAGATTGTTTTTCTAATTTTATTATATTTTTCAATTGGAGCAATTATAATCTATTTTTCATATTTTTTTTGTTCATTTTCAGAAATGTTGGACTATATCAAAGAGAATCACACTAGCAATGATACTTCAAGATTTTTTTATGTTATATTTGATCCATTTTTTTTCATTTGTTGTTTTTTTTACTATTATTTATTATTTATATCTCCGTTTTTTTTGTCATTTGTATTTTTTCTTAATTCTGGGTGAAATGTCAATAAAAAAAAGTCTCTTATTATTCTATTCAATCTTATAATATCTCGTTGCAACGCACGGGCACGATACTAGTTAAACTATTAGCCGGGACGCTGATTTGAAATCAGACTGGGAGATTTTTTATGAATATTTAAAGTTGGAAATATATAGAGACAACATCAAATCAGCAATTTGAAAAAGTTAAATTTAAATTTAGAACATCAAATCAACAAAATATCGAAATAGAGTACTAGTGTTGTCAATAACAGCGTTATGATCCTACATCATCTTTTTACTGATTACCGAGTAGGTCCGATGGATATTATACCTACTCTAGGTTCGATGGGCTACAAGACTGTCCGATCCACTTTAAGATCCGTGCACTCCACTTTAATTCATGCATGTTCGTGTCAAATTTCGTGTTCACGGATCTTAAAGTAGATCGGACTCAAAAGTAAGTCTGATGCCATCAAACCTACTCCGTTCTCCTTTTTAATTATTATATATTCCTTCTCTCTCTCTCTGATATTGAAGTCGGTCATTCTTTTTTTTTTATGGTTGGCGGCGAATTACCGCCAATAGATATATTGATTCTAAAAAAGTTTAATTACAATCCTTAGGTGCCAAATGGTCACCGCTCAGGTTAAAACCGAAAAGTAAAATACATAAATTAACTTGCAAAAATTGCGAGTCCGTCATTCTTCTACTGAACAAGGTTTAATATTTAACTTTAATTTCAAATATAAATTATACCGACCAAAATTCGATTAGAATTTACGAATATACATGTATATTAATTAAATTGCAACTTGTACAGACTAAATTGAGGTACTGAACGTTCAAGAAAAACTATGATAAACAGTCTCTACATGATTACCAAAAAAATACAAGAGTCGCTACTTTACAAGTTTTCAGTCTCTCCATCTTGCATTGGGCCAATGATAAGATAACGGTAAGGAGGCAAGGTCTGGGTGATGGTGAATTGGTGACTGGTTGTGGATGCAACAAAGGGAATTCGGATTCAGTGAAGTAACTCAACTTTTGGGTTTTAGATTGGGACCATTTAATTTGAATCTGCGAAAATCCATCTCGGAAGTGAGTGCACACATCCCGACTATGAATTCGAATCCTGAGACAATTTTGAGCGACGAATTTGAATTGGACGGTCTCGATCCAAAACCCAAAATTGGGTTACTTTAGGGGATCCGGACTCCAACAAAGGGGTAGAGGTTAGTTGAGAGAACAGTCGCGTTGTAGGAAAGAGGATGGATGGAGGTTAGACGGTACAGATTTTCTAATATTCTTCAAAAAAATGTTCTACCGGGGCCAGAGTTAGATATGGTGTGTAGTGGGTCAAAAAGTAATCAGTAAAAATTACTTTGATTTATATTATTCGAAATACTATGATTGTACAAAAATAATTAAAATCAAAATGAATAAAGCAGGGTGTCACATCATCGACTACAAAAATAATTAAAACAAATAGATGTGAAAAGATCAAGTTAGCCCCAATGAATAAGTAAATTGTAATCAGGGAAGGAGTCATAGAGGACTAAGAGGAGCACTTGCCATCCGGCTCAAAAAAAATTCAAAAATGTACTTTAATTTATATGCTTTTCTTAACAAAAATTATCAAAATATACTTAAAATTAAAAAATATATAAAATTATGCCTCACTATGCATATTTTTCCCAAAAAATATGCTTCTTGCTATGCTTTTCTCAGAAAATAAAATATAAAAATAAACTTAATATTCGAAACATGCCTTAGCCTAAAATTTTGTCCCACCTTACTGAAATTTTTGGGCCCGCCTCTGATTGTAATTCTCCTTTAAAGAAAAAGAAAAGATGGTAATTTGATACAGAAAAGAAGGTTATTTCTAGTAAATATGGCATATCATTATTATTTTTTATTTTTATGTTGTTCCTTACTGCTCATAAGCCTCGGTAGATAGAACGAACCCGTATCCTCCCGGGTACCACACTGAACAGTAAATCACTTTACGGCCCAGATTTACTCTCAGCCGGTGCCTATTCGGGATTTAGGAAGGGGTAGTATTTTGTGCTTTGAGATTCGTGCAAAGTTAAACAGAACGGGCTGGATTCACGCACAAGGGAATCATTCTACCAAATTCGCTTGTGCGGTACCCGGGAGGATACAAATTCAGATAGAACTTGCAATTTTTCATGCCTATACATTGATTGAACTTTCAATTTGTCGGTCTTTTTTGCACTAAAACCAAAATCTGCATGATGTATATGAAGTGACGACTTATATTTTTCAACTAATAAAAATTGTTTACATACCAAAATTGCTTACATACCATTAATAGAGAGGATGAATAAGAGATTAGCGGGTTGGGCGGCCAAGCATCTTACAATTGCGGGAATAATTGTCCTCTTAAATGCGGTACTATCCTCTTTACCAACTTACTTCATGACGGTTTTTAAAATGCCAAAATGGGTAATAAACGATATAGACAACATACGAAGGAGATTCTTGTGGCATGGGGTCACTCAAGAAAAGCGAAAAATCAATCTAGCAAAATAGGAGCTAGTGTGCAAGTCAAAGGAAGATGGCGGGTTGGGGGTGATGGACCTAAATGTTTTCAACCGGGCACTACTGTTGAAGTGGCATTGGTATTGGGCGAGGCCAGAAAATAGACTATGGAAGCAAATTTACCGGAATACTGTTTCTACAAAAAGTTCGGCCATTGGAACCTCATTAAGAGATGCTGATTTACAACAGTTCTTCAACATTTCGGTAAGGTTTATACCAGGCAACGGTGCCAGTACAAGATTCTGGGACAATAATTGGGGAGCAGGCATTCTCAAATATCAATTTCCTATTCTCTATACTTATGCTGTGGATACCGACATTACCCTCCTTGAAGCAAAGACAGCCACATCTACAACCATATCTCAAGAACGATCTCTCCATCCAAGCTCAAGAGGAACTGGAAGAGGCATTGCGGGTTCTTTCAACACATAATTTAAATGAGGCAATGGAGGATGAACTACAATGGACTTGGGACAGTGAGAGAAAGTTCACGGTACGCAGTGCATATCAAGCAATGTTAAGGGGTCCCTCAATTAGTTCACAAATCCGAACAATTTGGAAGCTAAAAGTCCCACCAAGAATGAGGGTCTTTGGATGGTTGATGAAACTGAATAGAATACTCAAGATAGATAATCTAATCAAAAGAGGTTGGAATATACCGAATAGATGTGTCTTATGCAAAAGAGAGGCTGAAACGGTGCATCACATGTTTAATCAATGCAGCTTTGCAAAGACACTCTATGAAGAGGTAGCAGTTCGGACAAATCAAAACAACTCCCATGATCAGTTACTGGTAAGCTACACGGATGTTGTTACTAACAACGGATACAGGAGAAAGTTCAGAGAAATAGTGCTGATCACGCAGTTCGTGCTATGGCGAGAAAGGGGGACAAGAATATTCAGAGACTTGAACAAAGAAGTGACAGACCTGGTTCAAGAAATCCAAGACCAGTTGAAATACATGGAGATGAAGGAATTCAGATAACAGGACAGAAAGACACCAGCTTTGCGGTTTATAGGGTTTTTACGGTTTTAGCTTTAAATTTGTGTTTCATTTCCTTTTTTTGTGTTTCATTTCCTTTTCATGTTTTAATTTCGAACTTAAAGGGGTTCAAATGTCTGAGACTCGTCTCTTTTTATTTTCATGGTGGTTACTAGTCTCTTGTAACGGATCCTTAATATCAATACAAATGGGGGCTAGACCCGCATTTTTAGTCAAAAAAAAAAACTAATAAAAATTGCAGACAAGTTAAATAACAATTAACTTTTATTCAAATTAAAGAGAAACAAAACAGAACAATTCCTCATTTTATTTCTACTTTGAGATAAAAAAAATTGATCAATGCTTTATCAATATATCTACTCTTTTAATTATGAAACACTTTTTTCAATATAGATGTCAAATATTTTTTTCGTTTGAACTATGGTCTCAGAAAATAGGACGTAAAATTGGTAACAGCAAATCGCTTGCATAGAAGTTACTTTAGTTCTGCGATTCTGGTAAACCAAATAGACGGTATACCCTCTATGCATGTTGGTTGAGCTATTCTGAGTTCTGACCTGGTACTAGAAAATACCAGTTCTTAGCTAGTTCTGTGTTTGACACGATTCTGACATTGGTCCCATTTGGTATCAGTGTTTTGTTATGTACTGGTATGCTGCTTGCAATTTCTAAGTGTTTTTTTTGTCAATTTTTTTAAATCTGACTTATGTTCTGTGAATTTCAATAACATACCCTTGTCAGGGGGTCAAAAGTGAAAAGATCCTTAAATTTATTTCCTTGCTAAGCTTTGGCAGAAAATTAAAAGAGATGGAAAGTAGGCCTTGTTGGGTTCTAGGATTTTGAGCTCATCAAATGTAGGCAAAAGGAAAAAATCGAATTGGGCTGTGCTTTTAGGCCTGTCTTGAAACTGAAAAGGAAATTAAAAACATTGTACATGTTCGGTTGTACAAGCTTACTCCTCCTTAGACTTTCTTAGATTTCCTTTAGATTCCTTAGAAGCTTAATCTGTCCCAACAACCTCTCTTTAGTGAGGATTAACTTTTGCTTCTTTTGTCCAAATTCCTAAGCTCAAGTCCCTCTTGCCCCAATTCTTAAGGCACCATTTTTCTTGGCTTAAGCATCCTTAGCACTTTTTTTGCCTACTTTGTATTTTTTTCTTAATCCGACTCTACTGAACAAGTGCTCCTTAACTGCACTTAAAATTTAATCCCTCATGTAGTGCCGAACATAATTAGAAGAAAAAAAATCTCAGAAGTTTCAAGACATAATTAGAAGAAAAAAAATCCCTCCTTAACTCCACTTGAAGTTTCAAGACAGTTACCAATATTGAGCAGTTAGTACATAATCTCAGAAGAAAAAAATAATTAGAAGACACTCGAAACTACAAGGTCCTATTTCTAAAAAGCAATATATGATAACAGAATAAATCTTTAAGAGCCTTAATATTCCTCTTTTGTTATTTCTTTGTATAATGGATTCTTACACAGCAAAGTCAGAAAGAAGGTTGTCTGGTGATTCATCGAAGGTTTATCTTTGTTTTGAAAAGGAAAGGAAAGGTAAAGAAAGGATATTTTATAGATTTTATCTGGTCAGAAAAAATCGTTCACTTTTATTATAGATTTTTATCTAGTCAGAAAAACCCGTTCACTTTTCACCAGACAGAATATGCAATCCAATTAGTACTTATAAGACTTTCCATTATGTATTGATCTCACAAAGGCATTGACTACCCATCCCATTAATGTGCTATTTCTTGACCTGAGAATTTTTTTTTCTTATAAATTGTCCGTTGCAGAAACTGTATTAAAATTTGTTTATGCTGTGATCATACTAACAATATCCTCTAATAAAATTTGTATTATATATGTTTTTTCAGCACATCTCTTAATTTGACGAATTGTATGAATAACACAATATATTTCATAATTTTTTTAGAAATATATATTTCATATTATTCATAAAATCTACAAATCATTTATTTATTGACAAATTATTTCATCCTCCAATCCTCAACCTCTCATTCAATCCTCCAAGCCCACACTTTCCTTTTTAAACTTCCGCAGACAACTTTCTGCGCACAGTTTTCATTTTTAATCTCCTTTCATGTCTCTCCTCCTTCGCTTCCACCTCCTCCTTCTCCTCCTTCTCCTCCTACTACTACTATCCTCTGTTTCCTTTTTCTCTATATGAACTCAATAGAGATATAAAAAATAGTATAAAATAACTAAATAGTCAGTGGCGGAGACACATAGACTCACGGGTAGGGATTTTGAAAACCGGATATAAGTTTACGTATAATCAGGTTGTTGTCTATTTTTGGAGAAAATTTTACCCACTTCTGGACAACCCACAGTTTGAATTGGTTAATTTACGATAGTCCACAACCCGCTATTTGTAGTAGTAAAAGTTTTTGCCTACCCCGATAAAAAATTCTGACTATATCACTGCTAATAGTTATTCTTTTAAAATAAATTTAGTAAAACTAGTAATACTTTTGTGGATTTATTGGAAATATTAAGAAAATAACATTTATATTTTTAGTAGTTAACATCTAGGTTATGTTAATTATATAATTAAATAACACAATTACGTACATATAGTAACTATATATTGTCATGCTTGGCCAACTCAACCAAAACAATTTTCGGACTCGCCAAACTAATTTCGAGCGTGGATTGACACTCAAAACTTGTAAAATTCTAATCAAAGATAGAGAAACCAACTCAGAATAAATTAATTAAATCTAACACAGAAAAATCATGAACAACGAATTAAATTTGCGACCCTAATTCAAATATACCCCTGACATTTTTATTAATATCCAAATTTAAATACAAAATAATAATAATACTCAGCTTAGCTGGGTATTTTTAAAAATGCCCAAATAGCCAAAAAATGGTTGGCCATGATTGAAATTAGAACCGGCCATTTTTTGACCAATTGGGAATAAAATTTGAACCAGCCAATTTTTGGCCAGTTGAGAATTTTTTTATTTCAGATTCTATAAATACCTCTCTTTCTCTCTCCTCCCTTGCACAACTCACTCAAAATCACAGAAGAGAAAGAGAGAAAGAGAAGGCGAATTCTAAGGTGAAAAGGGCTATTTCGGAGACGATTTTCAGGTTTTTTTTTATTTTTTTTAATTTTTTTCAGCAACCTATACATTTAAATTAGGAACATGATAATTGTTTACCATTTACCAAAATGTAGTTTGTTGGTCATGTCGATGATGATTTCACTACACTGTGGTGGAAAGTTTTTGACTAATATATATGGGGTTTATTACTCCAAAGAGGTAATTAATTCATTCATGGTTGATGATGATACCTCATTTGGAACTTGAAGTCTATAATTTACGGATGCACTGGTTATAACCCAGAAAGGTGGAACTTAGAATTGGCAACCCGAGTGAATGCTGGAACACCCCCAACCTATACCAGAAGTCCGATATTAAGTGATATTGCATGGAGAGGTTTGTACCGGTGGTTAAAAGTCACTGTAAATTTTATCAAAGAAATCTACGCCAAGAGAGTTCCGATAGAGTTAGGGGTTGAAAATTCTGGACAAAATTCGGTTACGCCAAATTATATATCACAACCAGAACCATACTGTCCCGTGGCTCCTTTATTCGTACTTAACCCATAAACATACAGTAACTTCACCCCACCAGCACCCCAACCACCACCTCATACAAGACCCCAATCTAGACCCGGACATGTGGCGCCTTTATCATTACTTGCACCAGCATCTCACTCCAGACCGACACTAGTAGACGATGAAACTGGGTCGGATTTTGAAAATATTAATGAAATTCTGGAGAAAGATCTGCAAACTAGAGATGAATTTAAGAGAGAAAACTGAGACTCTGATCACTTGAAGGACTGTGATGATGAAGATGGTTCAATGCCCATTCACATAGAATATAGAAATATGCCGCTTGTAACATCTAAAATTGTGGAATGGAAATTGACTAAGGGCGCTATCTTTCAAAAAAAAAAAAAAAGAAGAAGAGATTCACACACGAGGGTTTGCTTCCAACATTCTTTTCTTTTCCATAAAAGTTTGAAAATGGATAGAAAAAGAAAAGAGTAAAAGAGTCCTTTCGGATTAGAGATAATATTCGCGTCAACCGTCAACGTCTTAATTTCGGTCAGATAAAAAAAAATACACTCATGTTTTAGCAGATATATAATAGAAGAGTATAGCGGTGCATCTTTTTCTTTTTGTTAATTTAGACTGTCTTATAGAGTCAAACAATAATAATATTTGATTAACTATTCGTCCATACATATTCGTAAATTTATTAAAAAAAAATTTCCTTAACGTCGTTTTTATATGAATTTTACAATGGTACTTGCAATAATTGGTATCATAATTAGCAATACTTAAATTAATAAAAAATAATTCAAATGGCATATCGGTGTTATGATTTACCACCCACTAAAGTGCTAATTACCTATAATTCTGGTATTATTAGAGTTTCTAATATGATGTGGCAATTTTTAATTTAGTTTCAGGAATGTGGAGAGTTTCTTATTTAGAAATTGTTTATAAACTCCATGCTGAGTAAATGATGGACTCAAATTATTTCTCCTTTTTAATTTGTTGCTGATGTGGCTTAATAGAAACTCTAAAATTAGTTTCAGAAATTTGAGAGTTAGTAACTTTAGAAACCTTAATTTCTAAAAAATAGTTAACAGTTATTTAAAAACTCATTTGAGTTACTGGGATATAGATGCTCTAAATAACTCTGTCACTACTAAAACTGTTAAGTATGTAAAATAGAGAACATTTTCCACCAAATGAGTTGCACATATTGTATTTTTTATTATATTGCTACCAAATACTTTTGTCAGATTTTATATATTCAGATAATGTGCGAGGAATTAAAGAGAGTTTTGAATATTTGAACTTTTCAATTTTCTTTCCTTACAATTAGTCTCAGTCATCCGATTCATACTAAAATCTGCGCATAATATTAATCGAATGATTAAAATTTACTTTTGGAATATCAAATTCTGTTTATTTTTTTTATTTTTTAAAAAGACTACGATACAGAAAAGTAACTCTCTTTAACATAACAAAATGAAGAAAAAAGAAAACGAAGAAACATGATCTAGAACCTTTAATTTCTACCCAACTCTCCACCATAAGCAACCACCAAATTAATGCACAAAGTTTCTTCTTGCTTACATCATTTTGCATGTAGCAATAAAGGCCTATTGGTCTTAATGGGGGCAATTGACTGTGTTCTATGAAAAGTCTAATCAAAAGATACACGGAAGGTTTTGGATAAGATGAACACGTATTACTATCTGTTTTCCTTCTGGTGTACTTTTACCTTTCTCAAGGTCAAATAAATGTGCATTTCGTTGCTATTTGTGCCGACATTTTTATTAATATCCAAAGTTAATTACAAATTAATAAATATACCCACTGAAAATTTATAAAAATATCCATACCGACAAAAAAAATAGCCTGTTTAAATTTTTTTTTGTGGTACTAAATTGTTTTTTTTTTAGATGTCGAACTCTAACACTAAAAATTCGAATTTTTTTTAAATATTTGTTAGATTATTTTTTTTTATATATAATTACCATATTTATACTAAAATACGCTAAATTACTTGAAATTATGTTAAATTACGTTGAATTACACAAAATTACGCTAAATTACGCTAAATTATGTTAAATTATGCTAAAATACGATAAATTACACTAAATTACATATGAATAGGAATGATATGTTCATTGAGAAGGCGAAAAACGACGATGAAACTTCAAACGGTCATAAAACGTCGCTTGAGTGTCCGATTTCAGCAAATGACCACTTTTTGGAAAGCTTGCGAAAATACGCATGCGTCAGTGCTCGCTTTGCTAGATTTTAAATTTCAAAAATGCCAAAAAAACAAAGAGAAAAGTCTCAAAACTTGAATTGAAGTTTCCGATTGAGACTTTCATTTCTATTATTCAATCTAAGTAGCTCAGTAAATTAGTTATATAATGAACTTGTAGAATACCGTTTTTTATTATTTTTGGAAATTTTTTTACTATTTTTATGATTTATGAAAGATGGCACAAAATCGGCCTAATTTAGCGTAACTTAGCATAATTTAGTGAAATTTAGTGTAATTTAACATAATTATTGTAATTTAGCGTAATTTTGTGTAATTCAGCGTAATTTAACATAATTTCAAGTAATTTAGCGTATTTTAGTATAAACTAGTATCGTGCCCGTGCGTTGCAACGGAATATATGATAAAATAACAAAAATAAATTCTCATACAAAATGACAAATTTTCATAAAAAAATAAAATTAGAAATATATTCTAGATTTATCATAGTAATACGTATAGAAATAAGGAAGTAGATAAATAAGGAAGTGAACAAAAAATTGATTTGCATTGTGATCCGCCATATAGAAAATTTCAATTGGAGAGGGAGAAATAAGGAAACAAAGATTATATCGCTAAATTTTAGAGTCTGTTTAATTTTAATTGTAATGCATCGTGTAGCTGTATGTGTGGCGAGTATATTTGTAGCTAAATTTAAACTTCTACACATAAAACATATGCATTTAATCAAAAGAAAATAGATTATGTGATTGGAGAGTTGAAATTAAATCCAAAAATTAATCTTTCAATCGTAGCTGTTGGCGGATCGGACACCCAACGTGCTTAATAATGAAATGGAGATATGCTAATTATATATCAAAAAAAGTAATCTAACAAATATTTTAAAAAAAATTTAAATTTTTAGTGTTAGATTTCAGCATCTTGCTATTCATAGTATCTCTAAAAAAAAAAATTAGTACCGGCTTAAATGGCCGGTACCAAAAAAAATTAAAACCGGCCATTTTCTGACCGGTATAGAAATTTTTATAAATTTTCAACATTAGTGGGTATATTATTAATTTGTAATTTACTTTGGATATTAAAAAAAATGTCGGCTATTTGGGTAGATTTTTCTTAACAATCAAGTTTCCGTCGGATTTCAAATGTGGTGGCACAAACAAATTCAACTTTATTTTGAAAAAGACTGAAAGAAAATCTTTAACAGGAATGTCACTGAGAATTTCATATTTTATTTATTATTTATTTATTTTGGGGTGGGGAGGGAGCACCTCCTAATTTTGGACTTTGTACTGTTGTACTGATCAACAGGATAATTGTTAGGATGCACTGTATATACAATCTATTAAGAGAAAATACTATGTAGGTTAAGCTAAATAAAAAGCAAGATGCCTCTTGGTTTAACTCCATTATTAATAGGCAATATAATACTGGTAGACTTTCATAATAAGAAACAAGCATGGTTGGTACTGTGATACAGATCGAGATAATTCATTCAACGAATACTTTTTCATATGAAATGAAGGGAAAAAAACATTATAATAATTTACATTGTATATATTAAATAGTTGGGTAGCTTGACCTCCAATATTTACTCAAAAAAAAAAAATTACATTCTATACAGCAAAAGCTGGTTTCTGTATGAACTTTTCACAATTTTAGTTGCCAATTTGGCAAAACAAACAATCACCAATAATCAGAACAAGAACATGAGCCATTTTTGAATGAATGGAACCTATTCCTATCCCTAACAATTATCTCTCTTTCATACAAACCAGAAATCAATTTCATTACTGTGTGACAATCTGAGCATATCCTGAGGTTTTTGAAAATCCTAATTTGCGATCCCGGTTTTGTACTCAACAAACCCAAACATACCGCAAGTCTCTCACTATGAACCAACAGCAACAATTCTCTTTCCTCCCTCTCCTCGACCCGGGATATTTGATTGGACACATCAGGAATGTACCCAGCAAGGCGCAACCGCCTCATCACCTCGTCCAACATCACATACAATTCTCTCGTCAGAGGATGCGACTTGTCTCCTGCTGTAAACTTATGCATGTAGCCATGAATCTCAATATAGCTGATTCCTGGTGATTTTCTAATCCCTTGTTTCTGCATTGATTTTCTGAGGAAATCAGCCTCAGAATGCTTTCCTGTTGTCGTGCACAAATTGGAAAGGAGTATGTGGTACTCGGTGTTATTTGAATATAATTGCACAAGCTCATGCATCAATTGTTTGGCTAAATCTAACTTACCGTGTAGGCTACATGAGGCAATAAGGGAACCGAGAACGACCTCGTTTGGTTGTACCAGCATATCCCTCACTAGATTTTTGGCTTCGTCCAAATGACCAGCGCGACCCAGTAAATCAACCATGCATGCATAGTGTTCCACCTTTGCAGTTAAACTGTAAATATGAGTAAGGTCATGAAAGAGCTCCCGACCTTGCTTGATTAGTCCAGAGCGGCTACAAGCGGTAAGAAGACTAACAAAGGTGATATCATCTGGCTTGCATGTACCATCTGAAATCATCCTTTGAAAAATATTTAGTACTTCTCTTCCCATGCCGTGCAATGACAACCCGGATAATATAGCATTCCATACAACTATGTTTTTGTGAGACGTACTTTCGAACACCTTTAGTGCAGATTCTATCCTTCCACACTTGCTATACATGTCTATGAGAGCAGTAGCTACCATGAGGCTTTCATTCTTGTCAAAAACTGATGCTTTTAACATATGCACGTGTACCCATCGGCCAGTGCACAAATCCCCCGACTGAGAGCATGCAGAAAGCAGAGAGCAGTAGCTGATGTGGTTGAGATTTCTAATAGAATTAGCTACCATATGAGCTAACATAGACAAAGCATCCCTCACAAGACCTGCTTTGATGTAGGCGCAAACCATGGTGCACCAGGAGACCTCATTTCTCAGAGGCATTGTGTCGAACACCTGATGACCCCTATCAATCCCCTCCCACTTCAATACAGTAGTAAGTAGCACAGTCCAGGACACCACAGTCTTCTCATGGATTTCGTCGAACATCATCCACGCCTCCCGCATGAGGCCACATTTGCCATACACGAGCACAGCAGTGTTGCAGGCAGCGACTGAGAAGGGAATACCAAGTTTTATGAAGAGAACATGGGCGGTGGCTGCAGCGTCTGGGTCGGAGAGGCGTGAGGCGGCGTAGAGGAGGGAAAGGAGGCAAACAGAGTCGGGAGGGGCGGAGGAGCGGCGGCGCATGAGTCGGAAGAGGCGGAGTGAAGTGGAGGGAAGGGAGAGGCGACGGGAGAAGGCGGAGATGAGAGCGGTCCAGTCGGGGGTGGAGGGAAGGGAAAGGGAGCGGAAGGAGCGGAGGAGGTCAGAAGGGGAGCCGACGGCGGAGTAGAAGTGGAAGAGAGCTGAAGAGAGTGAGGGGAGGCGGCGGAGGAGACCGGACTTGATAAGGTGGCAGTGGAGGCCTCGGCCGAGGGAGGGAGGAGAGAGGCCGCGGCCGCATGATCGGAGCTGGATCCGGTAATGCCGGGTCAGTTCCTGCTCGGGTTCCATTCCTTGCTCTTAGATTTGGTTTGACTTCCAAGTCAGAAATCAGTGGAGCAAAGACACTGACCGCGGGTCCTACTGTTATTTCGGAATCAGACCGTAGGACGTTGCTTTCAATCTAATATAAACTTATCAACGTTTCATATTTGTTTGTTGGTGATTCGATTCATCGCATGTCATTCTTAATTTGTGTTCATTTAGGTGGGGGACTTTTGATGATTTTTTTATTTGATGTGTTCGTTCTTTGATCGGACGATTTTTTTATTATATATGTTTTCTTAGTGAAGTTAGAAAACATCTTGGCATGTATTATTTGGTTGGTGAGACCAAAAGCTCTTATCTCTTTTTTTTTGAATTACCCAAAAGCTCTTATCTCATTATGTCATTAAGCAATCTATTAGAAATGGAGAATAAGATTTAAAAAGAAAAGAGATTTAGTGCGGAGCATGTGTGGTCAATAGTGTGATACATTCTATCTAGACCCTTCAACCTTGTACAGATGGATTTAGTTGATTTAGATTTCAGGCCTACTGGATAAGATTACTAGGATCCCACAAAATAGGTGCTATATAGATAGTGCAATCTTACAGCAATTTAGGCACAAGTTGATATAAACAATTGAGGTATATATTTCCAATTAGCATTCCATATTTTTCAATAGGTTATAGGGCTGCACAAAAAAATTCGTAGTTCGTGATTCAATTCGAGTTTGATTCGAAAAAGTTTGTAAAAAATTCGATTCGAAATTGAGTTCGTTCGAAATTAATTCAAACCAAACTCAAACTAGACCTGGTTCGTTCGAAATAGATTCGCGAACTATTCTAGTTCAAATCTCAAAGTAGCATGAACCGTTGATTTATGCTGATGACTTAAAAGTTAAAACATAAGGCCACCCAGCCATAAGTCAAAACTCGTAAGTCGTAACCCTCGCTCTCAGTTCTGAAACTCTAGCCGACTTTCACCTCTCGCTCTCGGCGACTACGATCACTCTTGTCATAAAAAAGTTCGTAAAAAATTCAAAATTGAGTTCGTTCGAAATTAATTCAAACCAAATTCAAACTGGAGATAAGTTTGATTTGGTTTGATTCGTTTGCAGCCCTAGCTTATTGGCTACAAAATTAGACATTGGCCTTTAGCTCATTACAAAATCAAGATTAAGTAACTAACTGAAGTCAAAATATCACGATGATAAAAAATAACTATTGTCGAAGGTAAGCCAATAAAATTCATATTTTCGAATGTATTGATATGACCGACGAGGGTATCCGTGAAGTGCTAATGTTGTTAATTGGAGGGGAAGAATGTGGAGCCAAAAGAGTGCTAAGCACATCCTATTAATTAAAATTTGTTAATTTTACCCTTTTAAAATATAATTTTTACAAAAAAAATTATATTATTAGCTTTCTTCATAAAATAAAATTACACAATACTTATTTATTTAGCTCTTCCATCTCAATTTTCTAATTTCGCCTCTAACTATTAAGTACTTCTACCTTCACATACAGATACTCACGTAATCTTTATAACATATGTTACAGTCGAATTATCTTTAACATTATATTATCTCGATTTTAACTTGGTATGATTCATCTTTTATAAAGTCATCGATTCAAGTACGTACATAGAAGGTAATTATAGGCCTAGAATATTCTTCTCCAAGAAAGAAAAAGAAGAATTTCAATCATGTCAGGTCATATAAGGTAAATTCCCTTCGCGTTAAGTATGCCATATATATAGTAATATTCGTCCTCTACATAATAACTCAAATAAAAAATTTAACGTTATAATATTAAAAAGAGGAGGATTCCAATACCTCATGATTTTCATACTTTATCATACGTCATATTTTATATCTTTGTTTCTAAAATTCAAACTGTTGGTCCGAACCGCTCAACATGATATCCACACTAAAATATGCTTGAAAATGAAATTTTATAATTTTTGAAATTTTTTATAACTTTTTAAGATATGTACAAAATTATTTTGTTTGGACAATTCAAAAACAGTGATTTTCTACCCATCTTAAAAAATTATAAAATTTCATCCTCAAATATATTTTAGTATGAATATCATGTTAAGCGGTTCAAATCGATAATTTGAAATTAAAATAATATATATAAAATATGAAGTATAATGAGGTATACAAGTTATCAGGAACCTCGTCTGTAAAAAATAACCGGAAATGTTACGTTGAAATAAAATTTCATTCAAAAGAAAATTTACAGAATATTATATATAAACTTTCATTTCTCGAAGAAGTTGATTTGAAATATAGAGGCCTAGTTTTTATCTTAAATTACAGTCAATGAGTCGAAAGACGCCGAAGTAAAATTGAATTACTCTTTGATCATCTAACATGCAACCACCTATATAGTACATGCATCATGCATGGTCTTATTTGTCATGCTAATAAATTAAGTTATCTTCTTAATTAAATATAACCACTTTTCATGTAATATTCCTCCTCCGCAAATGGTGACATGCGTGCCACTCCTCTCAATCTTCTCCAGTTGAAAGAAATTTATACCTTACTATATATATCTACGGAGGGTTAAAATGCACCATTCCTTTTGTACTCCTAACGTGCACCCTCCCCTCATATCTTCATTTTCAAAGTTCAAATAGTCGATTCAAACCTTCCAATGTGTTCTTCATATTAAAATGTGCTTGGAGACCAAATTTTACATTTTTTGAATTTTTTTTTTTACTATTTTTTCATAATTTTTTAAAATCATCACTTTACTGAATTTTTTATTATTGTTTAGTTTAATAAAAAATTCTGAAAAAATAGTAAAAAAATTTTAAAAAAAATGTAAAATTTGGTTTCCAAGCACATTTTAATATGGAGAACACGTTGGAAGGTTCGAATCGACTATTTGAACTTTGAAAATATAGATATGAGGAGATGGTGCACGTTAGGAGCACAAAAGGGATGGTGCATTTTAACCCTCCTCATATCTATATATTTAATCCAATCTTTTTTTTTAAATATTAAATGAGAGTTAAAATTATTAAATCGCTTGTACTAAATCTTGAACATACGATTTCTTGCAGAAAGAATAATGTCCTAATAATTAAATAAACAAATTAAAATGTCATCTCTCAATGTTTTAACTTTTTTATTATATTATAATTAGTTTTGGTTTAATTAAAATCATATAGTGTGAGATGACAATGGAGAACTCCATTTTAATAAAATGGAGAGGTTTGAAAGCCGTGGATCAATTAATTAGAGGGGTTAATTGGGTCATAATTTGGGGAAATAGGGACAGAACGGGGTGTCGTTGTAAAAAAATAACGAACCCTAACTATAAATGTGGGCCCATGGCACAAATCCCCAGCCCACTAAACATAGTTTATTAATATTTTTTCATACAAAAAATGAAAAGAATTGTGACAAAAAACATTACCCCCTTATTAACACTTAATACTTTCCAAGGCAAAGCTAACCTCTCTCCTAAACTTCTCTCTTCTCCTGTCATAGTCTCATCCAAGTAAAGAAAGGAATTCTCAAGAGGTTATCCATTATATATAGACCTACCCCTTCTCTCCATCAGCTCCCCTTCTCTCTCTCTCTCTCTCTCTCTCTGTTTCACACTCTCTCTAAAATGGATGCTTCATTAGGATTCAGAACAAGGATGATACCTATTTTTCTTATATATATTCTTTTCCCCTCAGGTGCATTTCCTTTTCATTTAAGTACCGTTTGTATGCGTACTAGCGTAGAGCATAGACATTTTTTTCTCAACCAAGCCAACTATTGCCTCTGATCTCTCCATTGGCCCGTGAAAATGGAGATATGTCATTGTGCACTGAAGCTTAACGAGCAAGATTTCAACAAAATTTGGAGGCTGAAAATAAGAAAACAATGATCAGAAAAAATGCCTTCATTTTTATATACTGAATGGAGAGAACCAATAAATACTTTCATTGAACCTTAAATGCTTTCGCTACATGCTCGACTCTAACTGTTTGCATCTGATCATTTTTACTGAAGAAAATTATTTCTCCATTCTGCATGCATGCTCAAAAAATTTCCTTCGTTAAGTTATATTTGTAGATATACATTTATACTTTTTCTTGAACTCATGATTTTCCCCTTGGCATTTTAGAGTTTGGATTGCTTCAATTTGGTTCAAGCCTTGGGATAAACTATGGACAAGTAGCAAATAACCTGCCATCACCAACGGAAGTGGTATCAATTTTAAGCTCCCTTCAAGTTACCAAGACGAGGATTTACGATACGAATCCCCAAGTTCTCAAAGCCTTCGCCAACTCTGGCATTGAACTCACTGTGACTGTACCAAACGACCAGGTCGCTTCGATGATGAATCCATCTCAGTCTCTACAATGGATCTCGACGAATGTAAAACCCTACTTGCCGGCCACATGCATTACCGGTAAGTACTATATATGCTCTAAGATTTTCTTTAGGCCGGTAACACAGTACAATAAGTTTTCTGCGAGAGTTATTTTGTATGATTTAAATGTTTTATCCTTTTATAGCAGTAGTCCATTGCATCAATTTCACTTTAATTTCATAAATAAACTATTTGAAGTATTACTTTATATTTTTGTTTTATTACAAACTATTTTGCAAGTTAATTAAGTATTGATTTTTTCTTGAAGAATGGACCACATATTATCAGAGAAAGGTTGCAAAAAGCTGAGAGGTTATAGCAGTAACATGCGGCCTTTTCCAGGACAAGAAATGTGCTCCATGTAATTAAAATAGCATATCAAGCACAATTTTTTTATTTATTTTATCCATAAAAACATTTTGTTCCATACGTACTTTAAACTTTACGTTTGCAATTTGCATAAATATACCAAAGGCAATTGACTTTGCAAAACGGTCCCCCTCTCAAAAGATGTACAGTAGACTTGTATATTGAAGATATGGTGCCCTTTCAGAAACTAAGAAGGGGATTATTCTTCAAAAGCATTTCATTTTATTTCTTAGCTTTGCAAATAGTATCTTTTTGATGATGCATGCATTTACAGAAGTAATATGACGTATAAATAGAGTAGAACTAGGGTGCTCCTAAGCTCACCAAGCCCTTCGTGAGCGCGACTCTAAAACTTATCGAATTGACTTCAAACGACATTTCCAAACCGTTAGATGTTCAATCTATATTAAAATGTGCTTGGAGACCAAATTTTACATTTTTTGGAATTTTTTTACTATTTATTAAGATGGTTTGAAAATCGCTGTTTTTATTAAAATTCTGCACCATTGGAAAACAGCGATTTTCAAACCATCTTAATAAATAGTAAAAAAATTCCAAAAAATGTAAAATTTGGTCTCCAAGCACATTTTAATATAGATTGAACATCTAACGGTTTGAAAATGTCGTTTGAAGTCAATTCGATAGGTTTTAGAGTTGCGCTCACGGAAGAACTTGGTGAGCTTAGGAGCACCCTAGTTCTACTCCGTATAAATATGCTATATAACATACATATAGATTTTCTATAATTTTTGTCATGCACTTTTCCATGTGCTGGGTGCTCCAAATTGATAAAGTAACTTGACACAAAGCGCATGTGTAAATTTATTTTCATTCAATTTCTTGATGCCTCATATATAAGTGAATCCTATTATAAATCAACAAATAACCAGAAATTCCATTCTGTAACAGGCATTGCAGTAGGCAATGAGGTTTACACGACAGACGACGATACCCTGAAAGCAAACCTCGTACCGGCCATGGTTAGCATGCATTCAACACTGGTACAACTAGGGTTAGACTCCTACATCCACATTACCACTGCCGCCTCCTTGGCAGTGCTAGAGACCTCATTTCCTCCCTCTATGGGTTCATTTAAACCAGAGCTTGCACCACAGATGTCTCAATTTCTCAGTTTCCTTGCCCAAACCAAGGCACCCTTTTGGATCAATGCATACCCTTATTTTGCCTACAAAGACGACCCGACTCGAGTCGAGCTCAACTATGTGTTGTTCAACCAAAACAATGGCATGGTTGATCCGTACACACATTTGCACTATGACAACATGCTCTATGCTCAGGTATCGTCATCAATTAATTTCATTTCGAATCATTAACTAATAATCATTGATGAATCAATTATTTAATTAAGCTTATTGAATACTTTAAGTTAATGATTCTGTTGACAAAAAAAAATGTACATTTTTTTTTTCCATGTTTCATATTAGAATATTTGTTGTCATGAGATTGGTCAACAAGATATAGAGATCCGTTAAAAATAGAAATACAAATCTGCACTGTATTATATTACATTTAGGAGGGTGGATCTGCAATTGTAACATCAATCTTAATTAATGACTTCCCTTTTTCTGCATTCAAACCATGTAACAGGTAGATGCTGTAACATTTGCAATAGCAAGGCTCGGATATGGCAATATACCAGTACAAGTGTCGGAAACTGGTTGGCCGTCCAAAGGGGACACAAATGAAATAGGTGCATCACTTGAAAATGCTAGGGTTTACAACAGGAACCTGCTGGTGAGACAGCTGAAATCTGAAGGAACTCCCGTGAGACCTAATCAAAAATTGGAGGTGTACCTTTTTGCTCTGTTTAACGAGGACCTGAAACCGGGACCAACGTCTGAGAGAAACTACGGGTTGTACCGGCCTGATGGTACCATGGCTTACAATTTGGGGCTAACATCTCTGAGTACTACATCTACTGCTTCACTTTCTCTCACCTCCTCTGCTTCTCCGGTATGCCAAAATATACTTGTCGGTTTATTCCCGATTTTCTTACAAAGTAGCTTGTTACTGAAAATGAAAAAGATGCCATTTAATTAATAAAACATCAAAATATCAATCAGTGATAACCGCAGTAAGCCTTTAATGAATAATACTTGATAAAAGTATAAATACTGAATTCCTCTGTTCATTCTCAGTCTTTTATGTACAAAGGAGAAACAAAGAGGTACTGGTAGATTCTTCTGGGACAAAATTAATAAACAATTTAGATCAGAGAAATCTGACCGTTGACAATGGACATTTAAAAATTAAAATATACTTTTGTTTTTGGTTTTTACAATTCTTAGCATAATGAAGAATGCCTTTTAACAAAGTAAGATATTTCATTACTTGAACTATATGACAAGAGTATATTCCATACTTCTTGAAAAAGATATATGGTTAATCATGTAATCAAGATATTGATTTTTAGTCTAATCACAGTCACATTGAAAGATATCTACGTACGATAGCATACTTAAACGTGAAAGGACAGTATCTGATCAAATATGCTTTGCTTTTCGAGTCAATAAATCACATCTTTAGTGCGCTAAGTACGTTGCTAGAGGCCTAGTGAGGGATAAAAAAGGCCAATAGTATTTAAAAAGTATATCAAACCAATCCTGCTAGGGGCCTCATAATTGAATTAGTTGATTCCATAGTACGTAGTTAGTTGTTAAACATGATTTTAATGTTAAAATTCTTCGATTATAAATACAGGCAAACAAGATGGCATTTGAAAGCTTGAGGAACTTGATCATAGTATGTGTACTAATAATTCATGCTCTAATGAGATAACCAAATGAGTTTTCCGGTTTGGCTTCCTTGGTGAAGGACAGAATATCAAAATTTTCATTGCTAATTTCCAACACCAAAGGAGGTGTACGAAATCCAGGTATGGACCCCTTATCCAGTTACTTTTTCTCGTTCCTTTTGTGAAAATATATTTACCTTATCTTATAGTACAACTTCCCTTTATATCTTATACGCCATCGGAGGAAAAAGGCACCTTTGTTTCTTTCTGAAGTGCGTTATGACTTATGGATGTCTTCAGTTTGCGCCTCTTGGAGCTTCTCTTCTATTAATAGTCCAATTCAAAAATGGTTTACGAAAAAGTGATTTTATCTTTAGTATAAGCAATCCTTGATAATTAGAGATATAACATAAATTAAACACATAACACGGAAAATTTAACATTAACTTGTCTTCAGTTTTTTTTTGTTTGTGCCACAAAAAAATATATATGTTGTTTAAAACTACAGATTCTTCATAGAGTTAGCTAGATATTGTAGTGTTTCCTCTTTATATGTACTCCTAACATTTCGTCATTTCCTTTTATGAAATAGCACTACCTTCATATATATATATATATATATATGAGGAGGGATCCAATTACACCTTTTTTGGTGACACATCATGACACCGTTTTTTTATAGGTTAATTTTGCGATTTCAAAATTCAAACAGTCGATCCAAACCGTTCAACATGATCACCATATTAAAATGTGCTTGGAGATCAAATTTTATGTTTTTTTTGAATTTGTTTACTATTTATTAAGATGTTTACAAAATCGTTGTTTTTCAATGGTCTGAAAATAACGATTTTGTAACCATTTTAATAAATAGTAAAAAAATTCAAAAAAATGTAAAATTTAATCTCCAAGCACATTTTAATATATCCATCGTGTTGAACGGTTTGGATCGACTATTTGGACTTTAAAAATGGTAAATGTCAAAGTGTGTCACCAAAAAAGGTATAATTTGATCCCTCCTCATATATATATATATATATATATATTAAATGTTAGTATACTTGCATATCATAGTGTTCGATATCATTTTGTACTTGTATCATGATTTAATTATTATTTTTTTATAAAGACATCTACACATCTCTGCACTCCACATAGCTTACCTAAGCAACCATTTTATGGGGCCAATGTGACAAAAGAAAAAAAGGGAAACACTTTGCGTTTGAGAGGACATTCTTAACACATGGTTTGTTTAAGATTTTATGTTGTTTTGAATTTCTGTATATCAACCATGCAATTAGTTCAGAGTGCAAATTTTCATACAGAATTAGCTGGGAACAACTGCACCTGTATTCATATATATGCCATTGATAGGGATTGACAAACTAATTCATATCATATATAGCAAGAGATTCCCATAACTATAACTAATTTAAGTTATTTGAGTTCAAGATGTCTACAACTTTCCACACTTTAATTAGCATGTTATCCAGACTCGTTTGTCTAAACCTTTTCCCTTTTTGCAATTGTAGGAAAAGCAAATGTGTTAAAAGGGATTGATGGCCCCTTTGGCTACGTGGATCACACTACAATCTCTACCTCTAGAATTCTCTCTCCTTTACTTTATTCTTTGATTTCTTTTAAGGGCTCTTATCACACACCAACTAACCAACCGTCTCAAATGGCGTATTATTATATTAATAAGAGGGGAATAAGCAGAGACCTAATGGAGGATTATTGGAACTTGCGGTGCTTTCTGCAGGAATAACTTTATTCTCTGACCAAAACCGTAGGAATTGTTTACATGTCTGTTATTGGGAACATGTGGATGTGTAAAGAATGCTTTTGAGGTGTGTACATATATGAAGGTTTACTTCTTTAGCACAATGTATTCTTTGGAATTACTTGATTGATTTGACAACTGATTCTTTATTTATTATCAAGAAATTTGGATCTTGCTTTGCGAGTGCCATTTCCGTCATGTTATGTTATCTTTCTAAGTGCAAATAGTGGGGGAATATTAATCTTTAAAAGTGTGTATTTATTTAGGTGTGAAAGGTTTCAGCTCTCACCTCACATTAACCAAATCTTTTGGTACATTAAATTGATCACTGTCTTAATATTTCCCTTGATTGAAAGATATGGAGATACCAAAAGTATGTACTTATTCCCATATTATGCAGTGACTATATTGAAGCAAACGCAAAATCAGAACCAAAATATTTATTCATGTAAAAAGAAGCCATACAATGTATACACATGATCAAAATTATATATTGAATTAGAAGGACATAGATAACAGAAAAGAAGTAAACGCATGTCAAAACTACTTTTATTGTTGTGCTGCCATACCTAAGGCCCAACACAGCAACACTATTTTCTTCTATTTCTAATCAAAGATCAAACTGGAATCTCTAAAACATGACTAAGGATATGCACTGCATGAAGCTTTGCATTGTCATAAATTGGCACTTTTCAGTCTGAAAAGGAAGGCTTAAAGCAAGATTGCGCCGAATGTTTGGTTCATATGACACCCCTTTTCCTAAGATTGCAAAGTCACCTGCTTTTTTTTGCTTGTTTTTCCTTTTCTTTACCTACAGCTTCATCAGAAAGCATGATATTCCATGCCTACTTTTAAAAAGATTCGAAAGGTCTATCAGATTATACAGACAACAGGTTATAGACTACTGCTTATCCATGCAAACATAGCATTTTGTTGCATATAAAGTATAAATATACGAAATAATTCAACTTTACCACTGACCAAAGGAGGTGTCAAAACAACTTGGCATTAACATGTCATTTTATTTTCTTCCCCTTGAATTTTTTCAAGCTAAAGGGGACCATTGAAGACTCGACTATGAATTATTGTAACAAAAAGAACAAAAGTTCTTGAATGCTTCAACATATTTCTCAGGTAAAAAATGCAACTAATTAAACAGATAGAATGGATAAAAAGACTAATGCATATATTAACGAGGAAGCACTTGGCAATGGACTTACCATGAAACAAAAATTCACAAACAAAGCTCCTACGATTTATTTTCCTGTTTTACTAGTTTATACCACTCATTTTACAATCCCAATTAAACATGACAGCATCATACCTCTGCCAAACTATGCAAGTTAAAATCATGTACAAACACAAGTCTAAAGAAGCAGTACTATGTAGTGGATTCATCAACTTTACTCTTGACAATCTGAAAAGCCGGGTTCACCCAGGTGCCACAGCTGCACTGCATCCCAGCCCAATTAAATGAGCCCAATCGGGCCTCACAGCCAATGCACAACAACTTGTCGGCTGAATTTCCTTCTTCCACTGCACAGTTTTCACAATAGAAGATTTTAAATTGTGTTGTTGCAAATACCAATTTCTCAGAAAATGGAAAGCATGTTAATATAATAGTATATCAACCCAAATAAAAACACCACGACATAATTATTTAATTATTTGCTATTATCAAATTTTCTGGGTAGATTAGATGGTTGGATAAAAACCTACATAGTTTATGCAAGCATTTCAGTCTCGGATTTCAGGACAGTAACAGTACAGTAGAGTTCTGCAAACATTGAAACCAGACAGGAATGGGATGAAATGTATCAATCACTGTGAATTAACATTTTACATAACATTATTGCAAATAAACTATATTACATGGGAATTTTACATTCAATCAGGGGCGGACCTAGATGGTTCCGGGGAGGCAGCTGTCCCCCCTTGGATTTTGAGTTTTAGTGGAGATTTATCGATCCCGACCAACTTTGCCCTCCTCTAGAATTTTTTTTGACCCCCTCTGGACGTTTGATTTGTAATTCGGGTTAAATTTAGGGTTAAAATTGAAATAAATTTGTTGAATTTTGATTGGTAATTAGAATTATAAGTCAGAGCATCAGAAATTACAAGTCAAAACATTGGAAAGCATAAGTTAAAACATTGTTTTTTATCGAGTACCCAATTGGTTAATGAATTTAAACCCGATTCAATATTTTTTTGTCCCCCCCTCCCTGACGAAAATTCTGGATCCACCCCTACATTCAATGCTTAATGGGATAAATGCATTATTAGACCTTGCACTTTTTAGCCATTGGCAATTTCTTTCCTGTACAATGGATTTAACTGTGCTTGTACTTTAAAAGATTGTGCACTGCTAATCCGTGGATTAAATGAGAAGACAGACGCTGTTGTCAAATTATAATAATATTCAGTTTCCTACCTTTGATTAAGAAGTGTATATATGACATCTAAATCCAACCATTGCCTTCAATGAAATGACATGCTTGCATATTCATACGAGTACAAGACATAATTGCTATTGATTGAAAGCATGCCTGAAACAGAAATAACTAGAAAGAAGCTTTACATATAAGCAATAAGAAAATTAAGTACTTACCGACAACGTTTATTTTAACTGTATTCTTTTGAGAAAAAGAAGGGAATTAATTTCCAAAACATACAACACTCCACAAATAATTATTGTAGGAACTAAAAACTAAAATATTTCAAACAAAAACCACTATAGAAATTAACATATTATTCATATTATGAATTACTAGAACCAAAACAAGTTCATTACAATATCCTAACCATTCGACTTTTTTATGTGCAAAAGGATAAAAAGATCAAAAAAGAAATAGCAAACAATGGACTACGACAAATTAAGAATGTGTAGATATCATTGTTTGAATAGAAGAGAAGTAAAACCAGTGTCCTCATTATATGTTAAAGGAGTCAGGCTGTCAGCCATCTCCATTTACCAATGGACTGACAGTGGCATATAGCATATTATTGTGAGGTACAGGCACCAAAATAATAAAAATGAAATTGCAAGACTAGAAAATGCTCAAATGAACAAAGACTAACAATGGAGTCATGCCAGAAAATATATATTTGGGCCCAAAGAAAGCCGCAAACAATCTGATTTTATGTATTATTTTTGTTATCATCTCTTTTGGTTTTTCCTTTTGTTCTAGTTGGGCTGGTTTTATATAGTTATTTACTTTTCAGAGAAGATGAAAGGGGCACAGCAGAATTGCATTAGTACCATACCAGCAAGTAACAGCCAATTACTTGTCAAGACTCGAGACAAATTCCTCGTGCAGTTAACATTATTTGCGTGCAAACCTAAAACTATTAGTCTATACAGGAAAGTATTTCTCTGATTTTGATAAAGAAACAGTCAAATTCAAACCAATTGATATAGTGCTTCTTGTAAGCAAAACAAAGCACTGAGCTCACAAGAGTGATTATGATATATAGAAAATAACATGCACGACAACGTAGGGTAGGGGGGCAAAAAAAAAAAAAAAAGAAACAGATTAGTGAGATTGATACCAGCCCGCATCCACTTCATGGGCTCAACAAAAATGGCTGTACACTGTGGTTTCTTCTCGGACCAGTTGCTATCACGATCCTTCCACTTAAAGCACTTTTCACCTTCTCCTTGTTCGTGTGGTATTACACTTTCCTCTGAGGCTACTATTCTCCGGCATTTTTTGCAGCGGTATATTACCTTTGGTTTTTCAGCTGTCTCCATACCCTGATATGCACAAGTGAAATACAAATTATCTAAAATAAAGTCTGAGCCTTCCTAAGTGAATCTAAGATGTAATCATTTCAGGATAAATTCACACCATATACCAATTAACTAGTTCAAAAACCACAAATAAATATTTGACCTAATTTGAGAAACTATTCGCAGTAGATTCTTCGTATAATTAATTTTCCCTAGATTAAATTAGATGTACGACGATAAATCGAGATTTAGTAGAGAATAGGTGTAGCAACAAACCGATGTCAGGAGCTTCAAGATTCGTCGGAGGTAGCTGAGGGAAAGCCGAGACTGAGAGCAAAAGATATTGATGGATCCCCTCCAATTCAGTAAAGAAATGGCGAGTTTACTATGGCCCAGCCCAGAAGATTGAAAAGCCTCTTTAATAAATGGCCGGCCCATAAAATCCTTATGATACAATACAAGGAAGCACTGCTCCAAAGACTCATCGCAGCAAGTTCCACACTTTGGGCCTTCGTTTTCTACTTTTCTCACAGATAGTGTGCGTTTGTAGCCTTGTAGGGATCATGATACAAATGCTACACAATATTTTATTAACAATGTCATACTAATTAGGTCACGTTAGTATGGATAAATAAAAATTTATAAAAAATACCGAAAGTAGATAAAAAAAATTTCTATAATATTTATTGTTCGTTATAAAGTAATTTTCTATGGAGTATCAAACACGAGTTATGATAAATTTATGTAAGTTTTCTCAGTTAATTTTGTATATTTTCTAACAGAAAATAAATACTAAAAAATTTACAGTCTAATTAAATAAAAGAAAAAATAATAGCTAACCGCTAAACTGCCGACATTTTTAATAATACCCTAAGTTAATTAGAGATTAATAAATTTGCCCACGAGTGCTCCGAAATTTTAAATATGCCCAAACCGGCCATTTAATGGCCGGTCCCGAGATTTTTTTTTTTTTTTTTTTTAGATTAGAGAAAAATAGCTAAAATGCTGAAATCTAACACTAAAAAATCGAATTGTTTTTTTAAATATTTGTTAGATTACTTTTTTGATAGCATATTTATACTAAAAAATCGAATTGTTTTATGGCCATTTAAAGTTTCGTCGTCGTTTTTCGCCTTCTGAGTGAAGATATCATCCCTATTAATATGTAATTTTGCGTAATTTAGTGTATTCTAGCATAATTCTACATAATTATTGTAATTTAGCATAATTTAGTGTAATTCAGCATAAATTAACATAATTTCAAGTAATTTAGCGTATTTTAGTATAAATATGCTAATTATATATAAAAAATGTAATCTAGCAAATATTTAAAAAAAACAATTCGATTTTTTAGTGTTAGATTTCAGCATTTTATCTATTTGTCTAAAAAAAAAAAATTAAATGGGGGCCAGTTTGGACATTTTTAATAAAAGTTGCGAACCGTGGGCAGATTTATTAATCTCTAATTAACTTAGGGTATTATTAAAAATGTCGGGCTAAACTGACAGCCCAAGAAAATTGTTTTTTTTTTCTCAGTAGCTCACTTATTAACCATCAGATCCCTACCATAGTAAAACTTCAAGAAATAAGAAGGTTGGATTTAACTTTTTTTCAGGCATGACATTAAAAAAGCACAATTAGTGTGCGTTGTGGTTTTTTTTGTTGTTGTAATGTTTTGTAACTTTTCATACTTCATAATTATTAATTTTCTCTTAAACAACCTTATGGAAATATTCTTGTGGAGTTGTGGTTCACCATGTATATTTACAAAACAATCAATATATCTAAAAGGATATCAATATTTTCAAAGACACGATTCTGAAACTTGGACTAGGAATCAAAATCTGCACGGTGCCTGTGAGATCAGAATCTTACCACTTCATAAGAATTGGTCGAGTTATATAGGAAACTTGAATTATTTATTTCCAAATAACTTTGTTGTGTTAAGAAAGAAAAAATTAATTATAAAAGATAAGTTTGTTTAAAATTATGTTAAGAAATATATAAGATTTCATTCAATAAGGCATTAGTTTAGTACATTTCAAGCACCAAAAAAAAAATAAGTTGATATAATTAGTTAGAAATTTCAAAGGCAGTAAATAATTAAGAACAGAAAATTGGTTTTTTTCCTTACACCCTGTTTGGATGGAGAGTAGACGAGGGGAGGTAATGGAATAGATAGAAAACTTTCCCTCGAATCGTGTTTGGTTGACAAAATTATGGTGGAGGTGAGGAGTACAGGAGGGAAAAGGGTTAACCTTGCTTACTATAATTAATAGAATTGATTTTCCTCCCAATTTGGGGTGTAATGGATGGAAAGAAATTGTGTTACAAATATTTTCAGAAAAAATGACACAAATGCCCTGTGCTATATATCTTATTTATATATAATTATCATTCAACTTTTTTTCACAAGAGACCTAGCAGCCACCATAGTTAATTGAGCAGGTTAGGTTTTTTTTTTTTATATATATATATCAAACTTGTTTATTTTTAATACATCAAGTTACGTTTTTTCATCAGAGTCATTTATACATCAAATTTATCGTTTATCCATCAGAGCCATTTACACATCAAGTTACGTTTTTTTTTTCTTTTGTAATTTGAAGCCCGTGTCCTTAGCACTAGCTACATCATAGAATGAAATTATGAAAATTGCCTCTCATTCTCTACTGGCATCTAAATTCACTTGGCGCATGTGTGTATCTCTCAGTAGTATTTCAAGCAGTATTTCAACTATGAGATAATTGTATTTAATCCTAGCACTTCATGAGTGGAAGTCTTGAACTTATATGCTGGTAAAATGAATTTCGTTTTTGTTTAAATTATCTAATTGTGTTTTAAGATTGTAAAGGGTAAATAGTCAAATACATTAAAATCATTTGATTAACCTTCTATAATTTTAATTAATCAAACAAGAAACAAGACAGGAAGGAAAATTAAATTTATTTTTCCTCATTAATCATCCAAACACGAAGAAGTTAAATATGTTAATCTTCCTTTCTATTCCATTCCATTCTTCACCTCCCCTCCCCTCCCCTCCCCTCCCCTCCCATCCTCTACTCTCCATCCAAACAAGGTGTTAGTAGCCCATTTATTAACCTTCGGATCCCAGACCCATCTTCTTCCCCGAAACCTACTTCGCGCTGCCCCAAATATCTTCTCCGATCATCAATCACATCCTTGAAAAATTAAATCCGAAGAAATTAGAAGGAAGAATCGGCGTAATTCGGACGGTGAGCCTCTCTTCCGAGTTTTTCTTCTTCTTTTTTTTCGACCAAAACGCGGCTAGTCGGTTTGGAAAATCGCCCAATAATCGGATCGTGCGCTGCCGATAGATTTCCCAAACCATGGTAGCACAAATGCACTATTGCTTGCTGCGTTAGAAGGTCCTAATTTTTAGCAAGGTACTTCACAAACAAAAAATCCCGTGGCCACCCCCTCATCCTGTCTCTGCCTCTCTCAAGTATGCGACCAATTCTCATCATTTATACCAACCCTAGGCATATTTTGTGTTTTCCCTTTTGAGGCTGGTAGTCGGATGGGAGGTTTTAGAGTGTAATTAGACAAATAGTAGGGATAATCACTGAAAATTAGATATCACACATTGCATAGAGTCTTCGTGTGGACTTGTTTTGTTTAATGGAATTGGAATTTAGGCCCTTCATATCTGAAATACAGCTGGTACTTACATTATCTGGTGCTCATAATATGAAATGATTGCCATACTGGTATTGGAAGAGCCAAAAACTGTACCAAGATTTGAGATTGAATTCCTTTAGATTTTGAAATTTGAAGTCAATGCCCAGGATTACAGATAGATGGCGCCACTGAAAATTGAGACAGGCCACCAGGATGTGGTCCATGATGTGGCCATGGACTACTATGGCAAGCGGCTGGCAACCGCCTCGTCAGATGCTACCATTAAGATTGTCGGTGTGAGTGGCACAGCACACCAGCAACTGGCAACCTTGACTGGTCACACAGGCCCCGTCTGGCAGGTTGCATGGGCCCATCCCAAATTTGGCCCGTCACTTCTTGCTTCTTGCAGTTATGATGGCCAAGTCATCATCTGGAAAGAAGGTATTTTCATAAGACAATAGAACAAAGAAAAAGTGGTACGAGGTCAGTTTATCGCGGTATGTTAGAGTTAGTATATTGATATAGAATTAGAGAAGTGTTATATCATATCAATATCAGACTTCAGACCACCCCAGTCATGTCTTAGTGGCTTTCTCTTGTTACTTTACATGGTTTCGTTTTATAAATAGGCTATCAATCCGTTTGGTTGCTTTACTTGTTTAGTTTTTGGTACTACTAATACCAATAACAGCATTCAAAATATTTTCCTATTGGTAAAATTAGTACCAATTTTGGCCTCATCCTGTGGCCAGAAGCCGCTAATGGAGTTGCACTGTGATCATTAGGTGCAGTACCAGTATGCATTAGCTGATATTTGCCAGTACCATTATCAATTGTTTTTTTTACCCAACAGGCGCAAAGGCTGATGAGTGGTCCCAGGTGCATGTTTTTGCTGAGCACAAGTCCTCGGTCAACTCAATTGCTTGGGCCCCACATGAGCTAGGTCTCTGCCTGGCATGTGGATCTTCTGATGGTAATATCTCCGTCTTCACAGCCAGACCAGATGGTGGATGGGACACAGCCCGCATCGACCAGGCCCACCCTGTTGGGGTTACCTCGGTCTCATGGGCCCCTTCCATGTCCCCCGGTGCCCTTATTGGGTCAGGCTCCAACATGTCTGACCTTGTCCAGAAACTTGCCTCTGGCGGGTGTGACAACACCGTCAAAATCTGGAAATTGTATAATGGTGGTTGGAAAATGGATTGCTTTCCGGCTTTGCAAATGCATGCAGATTGGGTAAGGGATGTGGCATGGGCCCCAAATCTGGGCCTGCCAAAATCAACCGTGGCAAGCGCATCTCAGGATGGGACTGTGGTGATCTGGACAATGGGGAAGGAGGGAGACCAATGGGTGGGACGCGTTTTGAATGATTTTAAGACACCAGTTTGGAGACTTTCTTGGTCACTTACGGGAAACATACTTGCTGTGGCTGATGGGAGTAATAATGTGACATTATGGAAGGAGGCGGTTGATGGGGAGTGGCAGCAGGTCACTACTGTCGATCCGTAGGTTTTAAATTTCGAATAGTATGAGGGTACTAATGCTTCTTGTGATAAGAACTTGTTTTATTTTATTTCCCTTTCTCTTTATTTGTTCAATTAGTATTTGACGATTTTACAGTACTGGCCTTTCTGCAGTGGTCCAATATTTTGCATCTTCTGTTGTTAGTTTTGGGTTGCAGCTCTTTTCTTTTTTTCATGAAAGTTTACCATTATATGGCACGAAATCATTTAAAGAGTTGACCCAGTTGACCATGTTTATCCGTTGCATCTTCCTATTTAATTTGTTTTTTGATTAACATTTTTTTCAAAGAAATTGCTGATCTATGATGTGTTTGTCATCTTCCTTGTTTAGTAGTTGGTGCGCTTGCACCATTTGTGCATATATATTCAGTGTATATTTTTGCCGCATTTATTTTTTAAACAGTGCTAAAACTTACTGTATTGTCCAGGATAGTGTGTGTGTGTGTATATATTTTTTTTTGGTATCTTTCATGACCCGTAGGTCTTACAACAAATCCTGTAACACAACCCTTTCTAATTCCTCCCTACTTAAGCTCGTGTTCTGTTGCGTCTTTTCCCATCCTTTGGTCCTGCCCAAGTTTGCTAGCAGATGCGCCCCTTGCAAAACAGCGTCTTCAGCTTGTGGCCCCTACAGTTCTGCACCTGCCAAGCTTCCCAGACCTCCTGAAAAGCAGAGTCGTGGATTACGGATTGTTTGTGCATCAATGAGTTGACAGTTTCCATTGAGTCCGAATAAACCAAGCCCTGTGTGCCAGTATATGAAATCAGCATTTTGTACCCTTGTAGTACCGCTATTGCTTCCACCTGAGATGAATTCATTGGTTGCACTCTTTTAGAGATCCACTGCACCACCTTGCCATTAATAGTGATATAGGCTCCAATACCTGCTAACCTGTTAGGAGACCACAACCCGTCTACGTAGCATACCGGGTTATCTGTAATTGGAGGCTATTGCAGGGGGCATTACCAGTACCGAAATTAGTGAGAACCAGATTGTTACTAGTTTGGGTCAATTGGCATACCAGTAACACCTCCCTGTAGTATTTGAAGCAAGTGGCTAGGTTGTGTTGCTTCCCCCCATTACTACATCATTTCGCATCCGCCAGATAGCCCAAGTCATGCAAACAAACCTCACAAAATTCACATCATCCAAGGAAGCAAAGAGTGAGCTGATTATCTCCCTGAATGTGCCATGCAGTCGGTCAGATCTTAGATTCAAGGGAGAAGCCCACCACATCACTCTAGCTAAATCACAGCCGAATAACATGTGCTCCACTGATTCAGGGACTCGGTTGCATAACTGGCAGGTAGTCGGTACCATTCCAATTCTGGCCCTTATAACCCCTCTTACCGGGAGTGCATTTTTAACACATCTCTAGATAAAAGTTTTCAGCTTTAGAACTATTCCTTTCGCTTTCCAAACTGCTGACCAAAATTTCATGTCCTCCTGATTTGATTCCCCACATTACACCAAAAGCTACACCGTTTCTGCGGAAAAATTATGAAAAGGGGGGAAACCGAAATACCAATTCGGTTTCAGAAAAAAAAAAAACTGGGAACCGAATTGGCATCTCAGTTCTTATGGTTTTTGTATAAACCAAACTAATCATGTTAGTTTGCTAAATTTTTTTTTTTAATTATGGTTTTAAAAAAAAATTCTCTGAGGAGGCCACCAAAAACAAAAACAAAAATTAAGGAATATGAGCTACGAAACACAGTGCAAGACAACCCTTTCAACAATGATTGAAATCGTGTTGAGAGTGGGGCATATTAACACGGGACAAAAAAAAAAATCAATTTTCCAGTTTATGGATAAAAATGTTAATTATGGTATCCGGATGTGCAGTAAGAAATACTAAAATATATTAACTAAGTACATGTATTGCTCCGTTTCAATTTGTATAAGAAGATCGATGTCGCATACTCGCATGTAATTTTCATTATTTTGCATCAGACTGTCCTAAAATTTACCCTTCCACACTATTAAGATTTACACTACACATAGTGGGATGATTTAAATAAATTAGCCAATTAGCAACAATCATTACCTTTTAAGTACCATCATGTGGGATGATTTAAATAAATTATTAAAAATCTTAATAGTCGAATGCGGACAGAAGTCACGAGACAACGCTTAGACTTGGTTAATACTGAATTAATTAATTGTGATAAAGTCCTGCAAAGCCAAAAGTTCCTCTAGAAGGTTCATCAATGATTGGATGTTTCTAACAAGAAGACTAGAAGAGGGTTCCAATTAAGAGACAGGAGTAGGTCCGATGGGCATCGGACCTACAATTAGGTTCAATTAACTTTATACGATTAGCATCAAGATCTATGTGCACGGAAATTGGTACAGACTTGCACGGATTTTGATGCACAGTACACAGATCTTGATGCATATTGGATGGTCATCACACCCATCGAACCAAGGTAGGTCCGATGGGCATCGGACCTACTCTCATTCCTCCAATTAATATCATATGTCACAAAATCACGAATTTATATTTTTAAAATTTGAACCTCAGATCACTACAGCAGCGAAACCCTTCTGCGACCGGCCAAATCGGTCACAGAAGGATAAGATGCCGGTCGCAGAAGACTTAAATCGGTCACAGAAAAGTCGGTCGCAGTTGCTACGTCGCAGAAGGCTGTAGGCGCCGGTCGCTGAAGGGTTCGTCTCCGATACATTAATTTTTTTTGTTTTTTTGTTTTTTGGGGGTCTTCAGCGACCGGTGACCGAACTGGTCACTAAAGACAAATTTTGTTCTAGTTAATGCTGAATACAAATAAGTGATCTCATTCATTTACAAGAGAGATGTTTGCAATACTGAAAGTAAAATTTTATGATTTTTTTAATTTATTTTTAATTCAAATAATTAAAAATAAACAAATCTAGTTAACTATTGATTGATTAATTTTAATGCATTCATTTTTTTAATGTCTTGATCTACTATCTCTCATTAAAATAAATAAATTTAACAGTTAGAATTGAGGATTTAACTTTTAAATCTTGAAATATATACAAATGAAAAAAAAATTGTAACATTTTGTGGCATCAAAAACTTGTAACATTAGAATCCTTCTAACAATATGGTCCATCAATATAATCTACCAATAATACATCTGTCTAGCTAGCTGCTAAACAACAGATCTAGAATAATGCATGGAGATTATTTCTTAATTGACTTATATATAACAAATCAGAGCAAAGCTAGGGTGTGATGTGCTCACCAAGAAGTATTGGTGAGCACAACTCCAAAAGTATATCGGATTGGGTTCAAACGACGAATCTAAACTGTTGAAATTCATGTACTTAATGAGTGATGCATGAAATGCAAAATTTTGAAAGTTTCGAATTTATTTGCTACAAGGTCAAGCGGTCAAAGACATCATTTTCTTCGACCGCTTGATCTTGTAGCAAATAAATTCGAAACTTTCAAAATTTTGCATGTACATGCATCACTCATGAAGTACATGAATTTCAACAGTTTGAATTCGCCATTTAAAACCGATCTGATATACTTTTAAAATTGTGCTCATCAAACTCTCTTGATAAGCACATCACACTCTAACTTTGCTCAACAAACCAATATATCACTGGGTTCCTCCAAAAAGCAAATTAATCCTACCATGTGCTGTTGGAGCTTTTCCAACTTGTAGTTATGGCTTTAATAAAGTGACATGAACAATATGTAATGAGTCCAAACTTCAATAATAACAGTGCATGTGTTAAGTTGGTATTATCTGCACAGCTTTAAAATTTATTTTGTTTTACATATGTATTCTTTTTGTCGGCCAGTTATTTAATTATACTTTTTTTTTGTAATTATTATTATCTACCAACCAGATATACGAAATATTTAAGTTTCAGTGAAGTCCTATACAGAAACAATTACAAATAAGAAACACCATATGGTTTTTATCACTATTCTGCTACAATGATTGTAGATGAATATATATATAGTGTTTTATTTATGTGTTAAGTTGGCAACGCTTGTCTTCACGTTTGGCTGTGGATGCTATCAAGTATTAATTAATTAATTTTTTAGTTATTTATGGCCAGGTTTTATTAATAAATTTATTTTTTCCATTGACAAGTAACTGGAGCTTTACATGATGGAGAGCAAATGCTATGTCGTATAAATTTAGTGATTAATTGTTCATTATAACAAAAATTTGACAATTAATTCGAATAATTTTGTAAAAGGCTAAAAACTTAAAATTAAAAGCAGTCCAAAATAACATTCATAATATATATAGCAGTGACTCAACCAAAGTGGTACCGCCTTTTGCATTTATTTTATATGAATGCGCTCAAATTAAAGCTCCTTAATTTCTCAGTTAATCAAATTAGATCTTAGATCTTATTGTAGAATGTTTTTTGAGAGGGTGTTATTCAGATCTTTTATAGTGGATTTCAGATCAAATTCCAGTAGAAATTTGATTGAAATTTAGAAAATAGAAGTGTGTTTACGGATTTGGAATTTGTTTTAATTAGGGTCTTAATTAATTTAGTGTACAAGCACTTAGTACGTCACTGACCTATATATATATAGAGAGAGATGGGCTATTGTGCTTTGCAAAGTAAAGCGAACATTTTATTTCGGGTTCGTTTTCGGATTTTCAAAGTCCAAACAGTCGATCCAAATCGTCAGATGTTCAATCTATATTAAAATCTGCTTGCATACCAAAAAAAAATTTGAATTTTTTTTACTATTTATTAAGCCACTTTGAAAATTGCTATTCCGGATGAACAGTAAAAACAGTGCAACAAAATTCTGAACTATGTGATCAGAAATTTTCAAAGTGACTTAATAAATAGTAAAAAAATTCCAAAAAATGTAAAATTTGGTATGCAAGCAGATTTTAATATAGATTGAACATCTAACGGTTTGGATATACTGTTTGGACTTTGAAAATCCAAAAACGAGCCCAAAGTAAAATGTTCACTTTAATTTGCAAAGCACAATAACCCATCTATATATATATATATATATGTACGGGCTGATGAGATGATGTTTATTAGAGTGGATATTCATATTCAAATTCCAGTGGGAACTGGATTAAAAATTTAAAAATAGAATAAATTCTACGGATTTATAATTAAATAAAACAAACAAGTACTTTTGCATTAGAACCATATATGTCAATTCCTATCTAAAAACGGAAATTTCGTTATTTAATAATAATAATAATAATAATAATAATAATAATAATAATAATAATAATAATAATAATAATAATAATAATAATATTAATAATAATGAGTACAATTTTTATATATTAAATGTGGGTGCTAATTAATTATTCAGGAAAGCAGTATACATGGTGTCTCTGTTAGACTAGTTACTCCTGAGGGAAACATGTATCTTCTCTTAATTCAATTCTATAGAACAAGTCTATATAATATTCTTTCTACTTTGTCTCCTGTATAAATGCAAATGCGCTATACAATGCATGCTATAAGAACATTACGCCGCACCTTCCTTCCAAAACCGACCCCCGCCCCAACGCTCTCCCCCAAATGGCTACCAAACTAATAAGAACCACCTCAGAATCCATGTTATCCTCTGTTGCTATCTTTCTCCTTCTAGCTCTTACTTTTGGCGAAAGAGCATTCGCCTGCAATCTCTTCAGAGGCAGCTGGGTGAATGACGACTCGTACCCGATGTACGAACCGGCAGGGTGTCCCTTCATCCGCAAGGAATTCGACTGCATCAAGTTCGGCCGACGTGATTGGCTTTACCTCAAATATAGATGGAAGCCTGAGTCATGTGATTTACCAAGGTTTGCTTTTTAGTTTTTTATATCTTGTTTCATCAAAATTATTTATTTTAAGTAGTAGCAACAGAAAAAAAAAAAAAAAAAAAAAAAATGTTGTGTCATGTGAGTGTTACTTAGTTTCAGATTGCAAAATCGGAGGATTTAATTTTTAACATATATATGTTTTTTGTAAGTGGGACTTAATTATATATATATTCCATCATGACTCTCTTGTTGATTTAGGTTACATCATCAGCACCAGTTTTACTTGTGCCCTGTGTTAATTTCAGTTTTGTCACCATTATTGCATGTCTTTAACTATAATTTAATGCTCCTTTAAATATATATTTTTACACCCTTCCACAGAATATATAACCTCTGAAATCTGATCCTTGTTATTAATTTCAATGTGTGTTTTTGTACTCCTAATGCAGATTTGATGGCATGGATTTGCTCAGAAGGTGGAGAGGAAAGAGAATAATGTTCGTCGGAGACTCGCTCAGCCTGAATCAATACGAGTCCCTTCTCTGCCTGATTCACGCATCAGCACCGCATGTTTGGACGAGTGAAGTAGGAGTGCGAAAGGGCCCTTTCACCGGGATTCGATTTGAGGTATGTATTATATATTTTCATTTGAGGAGATTTTATTCTAGTGAATTACTTTGTTTGATTCAACGACACATCTGACAAGAAATTCCGAGGACGTACTCTGAAAGTATTCAAATGTTATGACACTGATATATAGCTAGCTAGTAAGATTATACATTTATATGCTCTCTGCGTAGAAAGTTGTAGGTTCAAAATATAAAATATTAAATAGTTAGATAACTTGATCTCTAACCTTCATTAAAAAAAAATTCATACATTTATGATATATAAAATTTACAATTTCAATCGTTATATTGTGACAGCTTATATATAAACCAAACATTTGATCCAGACAGTATGTAGCGATTGATAGTCATGTGAAATTATATTATGATTATAGAGTTAATTATATATAAATGATTTAATTATATTATTTTTTCCTGCCTTAACGATTGATTAAATCACTCAGTGTGTTTTACATATTAAAATTTTGGAAGTCACCAAATTTCACTATTTTTAAAAGAATTACTATTTTTTTCAAAACTTTAAAAATGATCCTATTTAATATATGAGCATTTTAATTTTCTTATTATCATCTGTCCATCTTTTAAAATTCCACAAAATAGAAAAAAAAAAAATCCTCAAAATTTTAATACGGTACAAGATTTTACTATGCAAAATGCATTGAGCAACTTGAATCGACTGTTCAGACACTAGATAACATAATTTGGGTCATTATATATATATTATGAAAACTACTTAATTGTACAGATTTATGTAATTATTTTTAACAAATATAGTCAACACTTGGTGAGTTAGTGTAAACGGTATAGTGGACATAAAAGTTTTTCATAAAAGCATGTCAAAAGCCTATTCTAGTGTTAGTCAATCATTTTTCAATCCACTATACATATCTTGAGGTAATTAATGTATATAAACGGATCACATATTTTAGAAACATGCTCCACTAGTTGTGTTATTTTCATCAATTACCAGGAATTATTAATTTACACCATCATCTTAATTCTCTTTCTTCTTTATTTTATTGCGATAAGATGAAAAGAATACTATAATTTAACTTCCGAATTTAGGATGCCTTTAGATGGCAATAAAATAGAATCTAATAACATGATAGTATATATCATACAAATAGACGATTGGTCATTTATAATAATAACTTAATTAACTAGTAAATTGGTATACTTATCTCACTATTAGTTGATGTCACTATTGATATCACAATATTGATTCGTAGCGCAGATTGGTTTGTACTCCGAATCAATATTTTTTGTTTCTAAACTCAAAATAGTCAATTTAAACTGTTCAACGTGATCTCCATATGAAAATGTACTTCCATACTAAATTTTAAATATTTTAAGAATTTTGTACTATTTTTTAGATAGGTAGAATATCACTACTTTTGAATGGTCTAGAAATTTTAGATTAAGTAATTTTCTACCTATCTTAAAAAATATCAAAAATGTAATATTTGATTTACAATTACATTTTATATGAAGATCATGTTGAACAGTTAAGATCTGTAATTTTTATATGGAGATCATATTGAACAGTTAAGATCGATTGGTTGGTTTTTTAAAATGGAGATATTGATCTATAATACGGACCACTATGTGCTATGCATGATACCATGACCTCACTTTTTTTTTAATTATTCAATCCTTTCAATAACCAAGTGATCTACATTAATATTAATAATATGAATTATAAATGCAGAGTAGAACTAGGGTGCTCCTAAGCTCACCAAGCCCTTCCGTGAGCGCGACTCTAAAACCTATCGAATTGACTTCAAACGACATTTTCAAACCGTTAGATGTTCAATCTATATTAAAATGTGCTTGGAGACCAAATTTTACATTTTTTGGAATTTTTTTACTATTTATTAAGATGGTTTGAAAATCGCTGTTTTCCAATGGTGCAGAATTTTAATAAAAACAACGATTTTCAAACCATCTTAATAAATAGTAAAAAAATTCCAAAAAATGTAAAATTTGGTCTCCAAGCACATTTTAATATAGATTGAACATCTAACGGTTTGAAAATGTCGTTTGAAGTCAATTCGATAGGTTTTAGAGTCGTGCTCACGAAGGGCTTGGTGAGCTTAGGAGCACCCTAGTTCTACTCATAAATGCAATCAAAGTATATAACAAATAAATTCAAATGAATAATAACTTTTGGTGGTGCTCAGGCGAACTTTCAGTCAAGATAATGTGAATAAACTAAATTACATTAATAATAAAAGAAAGCAATCGAAGTGAATAATTACTAAATGAATAATAACTTTTGGAGGTGAACTTCTGGCAAAGATATATATTTGACGTGAATAATAAAGCATACAAATAAAATAATAAAATACTCAATATATATAAATAATAAATTAAAACAATCAAAATGGATAATAAAGAACTAGAAATAAATAACAAAAAGAAGTAATACTAATATACATGATATTTATTATTTATGCTGAGTGCTTCATCATTCATGTTAAGTGTTTTTTTATTCATTGATGGTTTATATATTATAAGAGGAGGGATCCGATTATACCACTTTTGAGTTACCACAAAGTTATTATTCTCATTTTCTACATTTTCAAAGTCCAAATCGTCGATTCAAACCGTTCAACATGATTATCTAAATAAAATGTGATTGCATATCAAATTTTACATTTTTTTGAATTTTTTTACTATTTATTAAGTATTTTACAAAAACTAGTCAAATTCAGACCATTGAATAAGTATTTTATTAAGAATTTTGTACCACAAAGTCGGTGGTCTGCCATAATTAAGTTTGTGAAAGGTAGGATGTTGATTAGTAAAAATATTATTTAGCTATAATATAATCCGGTTAAATTAATTATGTTATCGAATCCCGATATTTACGGTGAAATCCGAACAACATTGACCCTAATTAACTTAATTGTCATACGATGGTGGGAAAGGAATCAAATAATCAGATCATAAAACTTTGCAATCAAACAATTATATAGGAAAAGAATTCTTAGATCTGCATCTCATCGTAGTCAGATAATTACACGCTGTCTCGAATTGGACTTTTGCATCAGCGGCTGGCATCCTCTGTTATTCTTGTGCAATTCTAGGAACTTGCATTATGTAGATCCGAACCTGTTCCTATCAGCAATCAAAAGGATCCGAACCTGTTCGTGTCCGTCATTCTCTCCGCGAACGGTGGTGAAATTGTGTAGATCCGGTGCATGATGAGCTTCTACACCGATCGAGTCTCTGTGGAGGACCACAAGATATAAAGTCAAATTCAGTCCAAATTAAGCCTGCTTATCTGATAATTGTGCTCGCAAGATAGTTTACGTTTTGACCACTTCAAGCATAATTTTTTTTTTGTAACTGTATATCAAGGAAATGAAAATTATTAGGCTTTCAACATTGACCCTAATTTTCCCTTCTGTTGCAGGGTTACAATCTGACTGTTGAGTACTTCGCTTCTCACTACCTAGTAGACATAAATGCGAGATCGATTGGTCGTGTGTTGAATCTTGATTCCATAAGTGCTGGTCACATATGGCAAGGTGCCGACGTGCTCATTTTCAACACCGGGCACTGGTGGCCCCGCAGTGGCCCCACACAACCGTAAGTCCTCCATCTCTCTGTAACACTTGGTAGAATATGTTACAATTGATTTGGGTGATAATTTCCTTTTTTTTTTTTTGTTGAGTCTTCAGTGTACCAAAAAATATGAACGGTTAATTGAGAAGGATATAATTATAATCATATATCAAGCAAAGAAAGGGTGTATTGTGCTCATCAAAGTGTTTGGTGAGCATAATTTTAAAATTTATCGGATTGACTTCAAACGAAACAAATGCAGACTGTTGAAACCGATCTACTTCACGAGTTCATATAAAATTATGAAATTTTCAAATTCATTTAGTACAAAGTCAAGCGGTCAAAAATTGATAAGAAAAAATGAATATATTATAATAACTCGTAAAACTTCATTTTTTTTTTGCATGTACAAAATTATTTTTTGACCACTTGACTTTATACTAAATAAATTTAAAATATTCAAAAAAATTCATGTACACGCATCACTCGTAAAGTAGATCGGTTTTAACAGTGTGGATTTGTCTCGTTTGAAGTCAATATGAGAGACTTTGGAGTTATGCTCACCAAACATTTTAGTGAGCACAACATACTCTAGCTTTGCTCATCATATATCTACCACAATAGCTGATGAGAATTATTAGTTGGTTAATAAGAAAATATTCTCATCATATATCTATATGTAAAAATGCCGACGTTGTTCAGAAAGTAGCACAACTTTAAGTGGTGGATGGTAGTATACAAGTTATAGTTGCAGTTTAATCAGTTGATATAATACAATTACCTGCACCTCTTTTTTCTGAGTAAAAATAAGGGTCAAGCTCCCATTTGATTAAGATTACCTGTACCTTTTGATATTAGTGCATCTAATTAATAAGTTTCCTCTTCAGATTCCACTAAACCAAAACAAGCTTATTATGGCAGAAGCTTGGAATTCCATATATAGTTGGTTCTTAGTAGGATATCTCTAGTTAATAGATCCTTGATATAATTAAATTATATATTGAATAACTATATTTTTTTAGTAAAAGTGTCATATATGTTAATTTCACTGGAAACCAAAATGGTTTGAATTACTTTTGTATGGAAGTTTGAGTTTGATATGAGAGGTCGACGGTCGTATTAATTTATAATAAATAAAGTACTAATAACTGACCACCTTATCTACTCTTAGAACAATTCATGGTTATTTCACACTTAAAAATCAACACACAATTCAACAAAGTATCATAGACATACATGAAGAAATCAAGCTCTCAAAGATTTTCAATTGAATCTCGGCCAATGAAGTGTGCAAGCTGTTCTAAATGATAAAAAGACCAGTCATTATTTGCAGATCCTTCTTTAATCTCTGAAATTTTGGGCCCACTGAACTGGGCCGAGACATTCACAGAAATCAATTTCCTATGTACTATTATCTTCGTTATTCAATTTAAGATGCATGCTCTAAAAATGATAAAAAAATCACCATTTCTTTAAGGACAGCTTTTAAATCTGTGGAGGTGTTGGCCCACAGAGCTGGACCTCGTTAGAAGCTTGAATTAAATTTTGATTAAACAAGTTAGAATGTCCAAGCTGGGGCAGACCATGCATTCTTTTTGCTTCACCTTTTTTCGTAGCTCTCCGATTGGGCTTACATTTATCCTATAATTAATGCCTAGACTGGCCCAATTTGGCCCATTTACCCATAGTGGAGATGACAAAGCATGCATTCACGATTCTCTGCAAAAACTTGTAAAATACAAAAAAAAAAGTATTTTTTTACCGTTTGATTTTGTACTAAATGAATTCAAAATTTTCAAAATTTTGCATACATACATCACTTATGAAATAGACCAGTTTCAACAGTTTGGATTCGTCGTTTGAAGCCAATCTGATAAATTTTTTGAGTTGTGCTCATGAAACTCTCTTAGTGAGCACAACAAACTAACTTTGCTCTAATATTAACCGCATGAGTTCCCGGATTGATTTTAAGTGCTCTTTATTTTATACATGTAACCTTTTCTCAATTTTTAAAAATACAATTTTACATAATTCTCTCTTAACAAAAAGTTTTTCTCTGTGATAGAGAAATTGTATGTCATATATATATATATACATATATATATATATACATGCACGCTTACGATTGCATAGTTCCGTCCATATATAAGGAATTGTTTTCACGCTGGTGATATCTATATTCTAAACAATTACTCTTAATATATTTTTTTTTCCTAGTGTATGTCGCTATCCTAATATTATTATGAGGTCTTGTGGGTGCATGGTAATTTTACCCAACATAAATTTCATTATAATTATATAATACATGAACAAACTAAAACAGAATGTAGCGCAGATGGTTAATTGCTTTGTTCCTGTTTCACGGAGGTTGGGGATCAAACCGTAGAGTAATTAATTTGAATTTAATTAATAGCACCATATATAATTAAGTTAATAGATTGATTTTTAAATGTTTCAGGCTCATCTATATATATATATATATGAACATGTAAGATAGTGCAGTACTTGTGAATCTTTTCCTTTATAAAAAAAAAGAACAAAAAAGATAGAATGCACCAGCGTCATCCACTTTAAACTGTAGCATATATACTTACCATAATCTCAAGCTTAGCTGCATCCAAGAACCTAAGTTTTTGTCTACTGCTTATCCTCGTTACATCTACAATTCCGACTTCTGAGCCCCGTTTGATACGACATACGGATTTGGAGATCCATATTAGGAAAGAAGAAGGAAAGCAGCATGAGATATTCTACAAGCAATCAAAGCGGCTTAGTCCAGGCGGGCCAGATCCTCAGCACCACTAATAAATCGGTACATTTTGGTGGGATTTTTGGGATGTCTAGAAGATATATAGCTTCTCAATCACTAAGGTTTGTACTGGTTTTATTATGTGATTTTATATGTAGTCTGCAACTGTGCAATATGCTACAAGAAGTTGCATGTGCTAGCATTAATGTATACTAAAGAGCTCGTAGTGAGATGATTTGTGAAAATAAAGATCATATATGCACTTTGAATCAGTTATTGATCATTTACCAACTCGCTCATTTACAACTCGAGTTAAGATAAAAATATTCTCACTTAATTGATATGTGTAAAGTAGCTGCAACTCAATGCTTAGGTACGTATATATATAACTCTACCTGATGTTAACTTCATCCATGAGATGATCTCACTTTTTCAATAATTCCGTGTATCTCAAAAGTCAAAACACCTTTCCTAATTAAACAAATTGATTGGTTATCACTATCATCACTTTAGTCAGTATCATCTCTCTATACTGATTCAACACAATTACATATATAGAAGTACTAATCTGATTTCATAAATGATTACGATGAAGAGAAGGCAAGTACCTAAATAGTTTAATGATTCAACCAATGAAGCCCAAAATTGTTATTAAGCATTATCATTTTGCACTTCTTTAGACATTCCTTTGTGTAATTACCTAGCTAGTGCTTGTGATGACACAATAATGCATTTTCCACTTTCTCAGTGACGGACTGATGGGGAAATCTAATCCCTAATAAAGATAGATTTGGACGAAGTAAAATGTAAAATCAATTATAATTAAGCAGAACATATCCAAATGAGCACTTCAATTTGAAGTTAAGGAAGGAAGAGCACTCCAAAAATAGGAAAGTAAGGAAGGAAGAAAAGAGAAAAAGGATTACTCTGAATATCGATAGTTGGTAAATGATCAATAACTGATTCAAAGTGCATATATGATCTTTATTTTCACAAATCATCTCACTAGCTACGAGCTCTTTAGTATACATTAATGCTAGCACAACTTCTTGTAGCATATTGCACAGTTTCCGACTACATATAAAATCACATAATAAAACCATTACAAACCTTAGTGATTGAGAAGCTATAAATCTTCTACACATCCCAAAATTCCCACCAAAATGTACCAATTTATTAGTGGTGCTGAGGATCTGGCCCGCCTGGACTAAGCCGCTTTGATTGCTTGTAGAATATCTCATGCTGCTTTCCTTCTTCTTATTCCTAATATGGATCTCCAAATCCGTATGTCATATCAAACGGGGCTCAGAAGTCGGAATTGTAGATGTAACGAGGATAAGCAGTAGACAAAAACTTAGGGCTGATGCTGTTGCCATGATTTCTTGGAAGCAACTACTTTCTGAACAACACCGGCATTTTTACATATAGAACAGAAAGAAGGCAATTGATCGACATTTCTTAACAAGTTGTCGCAAGGGTATGTCTTTGACTTCAAAATCTTACATCTTTCCGAAGTAAAGAGCATGTATTCTGGAGTTTACTGTCATTTCTATTGTTGGATACCAGTGTTGATATTAAGGGATGATACTGACGACGTGTCTTCAACCTACTTCATTTAAAGAGCACTTTGCCTATTTCCCTTTCTTGGTTTTCATTGATAAAAAATGAATATATTATAATAACTCGTAAAACTTTATTTTTTTTGCATGTACAAAATCATTTTTTGACCACGAAATATTCAAAAAAATTCATGTACACGCATCACTCGTAAAGTAGATCTATTTTAACGGTGTGGATTTGTCTCGTTTGAAGTCAATATGAGAGACTTTGGAGTTATGCCCACCAAACTTTTTGGTGAGCACAACACACCCTAGCTTTGCTCATCATATATCTACCACAATAGCTGATGAGAATCATTAATTGGTTAAAAAGAAAATATTCTCAAATCTGATTCAATCACATTATTTATGAGATTTGTTATCAAAAATAGTATAATTGATTTTGACCATCTAATAAGCCAGAGGCAATAATTTAAGTCAAATTCTTAATTTTTCATGCATACAAGAAGCTGATGAGCATGTTCATAATAAACCTTTGCATCAATTAATTATTGCATAGATGCCTAGGATAGAAACCCCTTGCTTTTGTATAAGAAGAGTATGCAAATTATGTATTCCAACTTTTTATCATGATTGCATCTTGGTGTTGAAGTAGTTAGTGCACTAATTATGTATATATATGCAGGTGGGACTTTATTCAAGATGGAGGGAAAATATTGAAAGATATGGACCGGACATTAGCATTCACAAAGGCATTACAAACATGGGCTAAATGGGTTGATAAAAATATAGGCCCTTCTACCAAAGTCTTTTACCAAGGGTACTCACCTGACCATTACAAGTAAGTCCAACTACAAGAGTTTCAGTTGTTTTTTATTTTTTAATTTCCTTTTTATAGTTGGGCTCACTTTCATGGAGGATAATGATTTTGGATTATACTATTTTATTTTCTTTTTGTTTTTTGTTTTTATTTTTTGCCAAGTTTTGGTTTCTAGCATTGATGGTTGCCAGACTTAGACATGTTCCCCCTTCTTCTTTTGTAGTTTACTTGTTTCTGAACTATAGCATCTTAATTTTAAGATAACATTTGCATTTGATTTCAATGTATACACACATTCAAAGTTTATTTTATTGGACTTGGTGATGAAGTTGTTAAAATTCTCATGTTCATTTCTCAAAGGTAATATTTAAATTAACACCTTAGTGCTTATATTTATACATAGATTTTCTGTGAACTTTTCAGTGGCAAAGATTGGGGTGCAACAAAGCAAGACGGTTGCATGAAAGAAACACAACCTATCTTGGACTCATCAAAATATTTAGCCGGTGCATTGCCACAGGAGGCAATAGTAAGAAACATAATTAGCACGATGTCTAAGCATGCGTACCTGCTAGATGTAACTTTTCTCTCTCAGCTGAGAAAAGATGCGCATCCATCCAAGTACAATGGCATTAATTTCAGGAATGATTGTAGTCACTGGTGCATACCGGGTTTACCTGATACATGGAACCAGCTCTTCTATGCTGCTCTTATCCAGTCTTAAAACAGAGATATACTGATATACTGATGTATATTTAGGAGCAATTCAGGGAATTATAGTTGATTTTTTTGGTGAATCTTTGAATAAATTCTTATAGAAGCCTTTAGTAAATAAATGTCTTGTGCCTAGCTAGCTAAAATGATAACATTTATTGGTGCTTTTGGAGCAAATTCAACCTTCCGTTGCAATCTAATGAACTTCTAAATAGCACAAACATATATACAAATGGTGTGTATCATACATTTGATAACTTTTTCAATAAGAGCTATGAAAGATGAGGAGGGTTCAAATGCCTCCATTTTTTGTGCCTTCACCATGCTTTCATTTTTTAAAACTTTAATAACTCAAAATTTAAAACTTAAAAAGTCAAAATAAAACCGTTAAATGTAATGTATGTTATTTTCTCTATGTGCTCATAAAAAATTATGACATTTCAATTTTGTTTTTATGTGAATTAACAAGTTGAAAAATCAACGTTTACAAATTATCCACATTAGTACTTTTTTTACAAGCTTTTGATGACAACCAAAACAAAATTGAAATGTCATAATTTTTTACACATGCATAGATAAAATGTTGTATATCATATCCAACGGTTTTATTTTGACTTTCAAGTTTTAAATTTAGATTTATTTAAGTTTTTAAAAATAGAGGCATGGTGGAGGCACGAAAAATAAAGGTATTTGAACCCTCCTCATGAAAGATTAGGTAGGTCATCTAAATTAGTCTAATTGCCATATGGGCTTAATTGGTTTCATTGCTGGGCTGAATTAGTTATATTGTGTTTCTATGGACCATAAATCATAATTACCAGAATCAACACATGACTCGAATTGATTTACTTTTCTTTCTTTTTTTAGAGCTGGCGTTAGATTTCATTACTGAGAAAAGATAACATAAAATCAATAAGCTGGAATTGAAAACTGAGAATAGATGACAAAATGACATTTTTATTCAAAAAAATTAATGAAATAAAATTTATATTTTCTAATATTTTCTAGGGGAGGGATCTACTTATTATATTTTTTTTTGTGACACCGAATTACATCTTATATTTTCAGAGTTTTCAAAGTCCAAACAGTCGATCCAAACCGTTCAACATGATGGATTTATTAAAATGTGCTTGTAGATCAAATTTTATATTTTTTTGAATTTATTTACTATTTATTAAGTATTTTACAAAATCGTTGTTTTCAGACCATTGAATTTTTGTACCATCTTAATAAATAGTAAAAAAATTTCAAAAAAATGTAAAATTTGATCTGCAAGCACATTTTAATATATCCATCATGTTGAACGATTTGGATCGATTGTTTGGACTTTAAAAATGTAGAGTGTAATCCAGTGTCACTAAAGAATGATGTAACTAGATCCCTCCTCTATTTTCTATGACATTTAATACATGCAACAATATATATTTCACTAGTTGACCAGTCCTAAATCATGGATGTAAAACGTTAATTCTCAAATCAAATTATTGCAAGATATATATTGCAAGATTATTTTCGGTCAAGACCTGGTTCTTGAGCTTTTGCTGTAATTTAATTTTCTTCTAAGCTGAATTGTCGTGTCAACCGACGATGACGAGAATAAAATAAAATTATGTACACTGATAACTATCCGTATTTATAACCAGAAGATGGGATTTTTTTTTAAAACCATAATTAAAAAAATTAAAATTAGCAAACCAACATGATTGCCTGGCTATTTCGAAAAACCATAAGAACCGAACAGCCTATTCGGTTCCCAAAATTTTTTTTTCCTGGGACCGAATAGGGATTTCGGTCCCCCCCCCCCCCAATTTCACATTTTTTTGGCAGAGCCGCCACAGAAAATCGAAATGGGATGGGGAACCGAATTGGGATTTCGGTCCCCATTTTTTTTTTTTTTTTTTTTTTAGAGACAAATAGCTAAAATAATGAAATATAATAGTAAAAAATCGAATTTTTTTTCCTTTGTCAAATTATTTTTTTGATAGCATATTTATACTAAAATACGCTAAATTACTTCAAATTATGTTAATTTATGTTGATTTACACTAAATTATTTGAAATTACAATAATTACGTAGAATTATGATAAAATACGGTAAATTACGTTAAATTACGTATGAATAGGGCCGATTTTGTGTCATCTTTCATAAATTATAAAAAATTGTAAAAAAATTTCAAAAAATTGGTATTCTACAAGTTCATTATATAACTAATTTACTGAGCTACGTAGATTGGAGAATAGAAATGAAAATCTTAATCGGAAACTTCAACTGAAGTTTTGAAGCTCTTCTCTTTGTTTTTTGACGATTCTGAATTTGGAAAATTGGCAAAGCCAGTCCGGACGCATGCGCATTTTCACAAGCTTTCCGAAAAGTGGTCATTTGCTGAAATCGGACACTCGAGCGCCGTTTTATGGCCGTTTAAAGTTTCGTCGTTGTTTTTCGCCTTTTCAGTGAAGATATCATCTCTATTCATAAGTAATTTAGCGTAATTTTCCGTATTTTAGCATAATTCTACATAATTATTGTATTTTCAAGTAATTTAGTGTAATTCTACATAATTATTTTAGTATAACTATGCTAATTGTAATAAAAAAAGTAATCTAACAAATATTAAAAAAAAAAATTCGATTTTTTAGTATATTTCAGCATTTTACCTATTTGTCTCTTAAAAAAAATTAACATAATTTCAAGTAATTTAGTGTAAATTAGCATAAATTAACATAATTTCAAGTAATTTAGCGTATTTTCATATAAATATGATATAAAAAAAGTAATTTGACAAAAGGAAAAAAATTCAATTTTTTTAGTGTTATATTTTATCAATTTGTCTCTAAAAAAAAAATTCGATTTTTTCTCTAAAAAAAAAAAAAAATTGGGGACCGAAATGCCAATTCGGTCCCCACTGAAAATACCCTGGACCGAATTGGGATCTCGGTTCCAGGGTGCTACACGGAAGGCCGCACAGTTTTTTTTTCGAAAAAACTGTGAAATGGGGGGGGACCGAAATCCCTATTCGGTTCCAGGAAAAAAAAATTTTGGGGACCGAATAGGCTGTTCGGTTCTTATGATTTTTCGAAATAGCCAGACAATCATGTTGGTTTGCTATTATGGTTTTTAAAAAAAATCCCAGAAGATGCCGTATCAAACATGGAAAATTGTGTATAGATATACAAAGTATTTCGCTATTCTCCATCGGCACCGCTAAATATATTGTCATATTATCGACACGTATCACGAATCCAACACGTGGCAATTCAAATCTTGATCCCAACCCTCCCAAACCGCCATTCTCCCCTCCTCAAAACCCTCCCTTAACTTGTCCTGCTTCTCTCACTCTTCATTGACACATCAAAAGTTCAAAACTTGATCACAAACCCTTCAAATTAAGCTATAGCCCATGGCGTCCGAGCAAGAATCAAAGAAAACTACCATGTCACAAGAGCAAGAACAAACCCAAACTGAAACACATGCACCACAACCCATGTCAAATGAGGAGATCGGTCAGTACCGTGCGCAAGCGCAACAGAGCTCAATCGAAGCCATTCGTTCAGCCGAAGAGCACTACAACAAGGCGAAAGAATCTAGTGCTGTCACACTACATGACTCGAAAGAAACTCTAGCGCATGCGGCAGGGGTCACAACCACGTACTTGTCGGGTAAAGGTACAGAGGCCAAGGCATCAATCGTGCATGGGGCCACAGTGGCAGGGAGATATGCAACTGAGAAAGCCATACAGGCAAAGGATGTAACATTAGAGACAGGGAAACATGGTCTGGAGGTGACAAAAGATACAGCGGTGAGTGCTGGTGGAACCACAGCTGAGTATGCAAAACAAGCTGCGGTGAAAGCAAAAGATGTAACTCTGAGCACTGGTGAAACAGTGGCAGATTATGTAAAAAAAGGTGCTGTAACAGCGAAGGATGTAACCGTCAGCACCGGAGGAACTGCAGCTGGGTATGCAAAACAAGCTGCGGTGAAAGCAAAAGATGTAACTCTGAGCACTGGTGAAACAGTGGCAGATTATGTAAAAAAAGGTGCTGTAACGGTGAAGGATGTAACTGTCAGTACCGGAGGAACTGCAGCTGGGTATGCAAAACAAGCTGCAGTGAAGGCTAAAGATGCTACTTTAACTAGTGGAGAGACAGTAGGAGAGTATGTAAAAGGGGGTGCGGTTAAAGCAAAGGATGCGACGGTAACTACTGGTGAGACGGCAGCTGATTACGCAATGAAAGCGGCTGAAAAGGCGAAAGAAGCAACCATGGCAGCCGCGGATTACAGTAAACAGGCTGCAATTAGAGCAAAAGACGCCACACTGACAACTGGAGGAATGGCAGTTGAGTACACTAAAGAGGCAGCTGTCAAAGCCAAGGATGCAACACTAACAACTGGAGAAAAGGCTGCAGAGTATCCCAGAGATAAACTGGCAGCCGTAAAGGAGACGACAGGAGAGAAAGCTGGTGAGACAACCGAGACTGCAAAAGAGAGTGCAAGAAAGGCGATGGGGTATTCTAGAGAGAAAACCGAGGAGGCAACTGAGGCGTCTATGGCGACAAGTCGTAAAGCAATGGAGTACAGTGGGGAAAAGGTGGGGCAATCGAAGGAAATGACGGCTGAAGCAGCTCAGAGAGCAAGAGATTATGCTTCACAGAAAGCCCAGGAGGCAAAGGAGGCGACGCAAGAGGCTGGAGTGCAAGCTAAGGTGAAGGCCATTGAGACAGCTCAGAAAGCAAGAGAGTACACAGCGCAAAAGGCCCAGGAAGCTATGGAAGCAGCAAAAGGGACTGGAGATAAAGCCAGTGAGGTGAAGGAAGCAGCAATGGAGACAGGAGAGGGGACAAAGGAGACTACGGGTGGGGCAGCGCAGAAAGCAAGAGAGTATGCTTCCCAGAAAGCCGAAAAGGCTAAGGAGGCAACCATGGAGACGGGGGAGAAAGCGAGAGAGAGAACCAAAGAAGGTAAGGAGAAAATGAAGGAGGCAGGAGGAAAAGCAAAAGAAAAGCCCGAGGAAGGTAAAGAGGTGGTTCAAGGTAAGGGATACGGAAAATCAAAAGTCGGTCAAGCAACGGAGGATATTGGAAAAGAGTCCGGAGAACTGGTGAAGGTAAAAGCCATTGCCATACTTTCCCGTATATGAACATATGAGCTTGATTTGTAAGATGTATATCTAATTAAAATAGCAAAATTTAAACGAAGGCATGAACATTGGATGTGTAGTGGTAACCTTAGTGATGAATTTGTCTCCCAGTTGGGTTTTTATAAATTGTTCAGATTTTGAAATGTAGGAAAAGATTGGAGGGAGAGGAGCGCAAACAAAGACCAAAGATCAGAGAGCTGTTGTAGAGCAGGAACCAGGGGAAGAAACCACTGGAACCACAGTTACAGGAGATATTTTTGAGGCAGTTGGAGCAACTGTAGTTGGCATAGTTCAAACAGGGAAGGGGATGGTGACTGGAGATGATCCAGTAATTAAGTCTACCGAGGAGGTGTCTCAAGAGAAGAAACAGATTTGATTAGATTGGTTTGTCAACTTTTTGAAATAGTAGCTTCCTTGGTGTCTTTCAGTTTTTATTTTGAAAGTTGTGTGTGCTGTATGGATCAATAATGTATGTGTAAAAACAAAAATGTGATGTATTATTATTAATATTGAGTTTTCAAGTTTGTGTGGAGAAACGCGTAGTCGTGTACTGTACTACCATGTGATCATGTTGTTCTTGGAATCATCAGGTTATATCTTTGAATTTATAGCTATTTTTAACAAATGAACGACGTGGGGAGCAAGACTCTTGGGCCCACGCGTTGTCCTTCAACTGATTGTAGCAAAATTTGGCATTTTAACTTTTGAACATTCTCAAAGTACCTCTCTCTTTTTGGTTCTTTGAATGAGAGGTGAAAATTTGGAAGCTTCAGGAATCACCAGACATGCTCAACTTGTCTATGCTCTCAAAACGAAAACATCCATATCATGAAATTTTCTTTACAAAATTTGAACTTTACCATTTTATTAATTAATCTAGTCAAAAGAACACAAGAATTTAATGCCTCCTTTAGATACATCTATGCATTTAGTACAGCTGTACCCCCCACCCAAACAATATAATAAAGAAGGAAAAGAAAAAAAAAAGAAATAACAAAGAAAAAGAGGTGTGATTCTAACGCCTACCCACTTCGAACCAAACCAACAAAACAAATTAATGGAGGTAGAGAGAAAAAAAAAATTATACCTTTCTTCTTTTTACAACAACAGTAGTTGCTGGTATAATAGTACACAAACAGTGAAGAGATGAAAATACATCGGTGCAGATGGTACCAACTCATCGGGAGGAGCTATCCGTCGGGATTATAGCTGGGTCCGCAAAGGAGCCATTCAACCAACCTCTGGCAATGTGGCCATACGCAGCTTCTGTCAAGTGAATTCCATCCCAGCTCCAGTGAGTCGATGGATCAGGACATGAGGTGGCATCTGGCTCACCGCATTTTGCTGTCATGTTGAAGTTGTACACACCTAAGCCTGGTGCACCACAACATGCCCTGGGAATTTGCTTTTCAAATCCTGCACAGAAGTAAAAAGGATATTAAAAATATGTTAAACTATGATTCCTTGTTTTTGGTTGAATTTTGGTCAAGGGTTTATAGGTACCCATCCTAATAATTTCTGGAAAGGAAAAGGCCTCTTTTTATGTTTAGTTGCTACCTACAAATGAAAGAGACAACAAAGGTCTTACATTTCTTAATTATTACATGTCATCATTTTGTAAACTTCTCTTATAAATGCGCTATGAGTTGGTAGTAGTTGTTCTGACTTGCTTCAAACGAAGAATGAGTAAAAAATTATGGCGTCTCAGAATTCTAGAAACAGGAATCTTGCACTGTGTTTGTCAATGGCTAATAGAAATAGGGTATTAGATAACTTGAGAGTAATAAAGCAATATGGCTATATCTTATAATAGTATAAAAAATGGTATTATATGATACACGACACCAGTGCTCATGTGCAACATATCTACTATTGATATAATATGTTAGCAATCATGTTTGGTAGGGACAAGCTGTTAACAGAGACTTTCTTACAATTATATGTTCTAATAGTCTGAAAGAGAGATTCTAACGTCTACCTATCTCTACCACATGCATACTCCATAATTCTTTATATTTCTATTTTCAAAGCATGTGACACTTTGATACTTCAGAGTCATTATATTTAGTTATCTTTTCTTGTCTGAGAGTTGTACTCAGGTAAAAACAAATTATAATCACTAGTAATAATTATTCTTTCCATCTTAACTGAAAATATAAATGAATACACAAATTTGACAATACTGCATATTTATGAACAAACTAAAGGATTTCAAGTGACACATTCTTCAGTTTCAAATGTACTAATTAGTGGGTATGGGCTGGACACATGTATAGATAATGATGAGATGAATACAAAAATAGCAGTATCCTCCCAGAACAACAGATTTAACTAAGTCAATGCTTCATGTTCCAGTTATATTTTGATCTCATATTTCTGAACTACATGATCCATTTTCCTGTTTTAGTGATAACAATTTTTTCTCTTAAACAAAATCAGAATCACCTGACAGTAACATAATTAGTAGTATGATGTTCTTCAATATATGATGCTCAAAAACCTATTTGAACAGTAATTGAGAACTATCTCTAATAAATTATTGAGTAATGTTAGCAACCTTGAAATTTCAATTTCAGTAAAATAGTCTTTTTTTTATATAAATTGTGTTGCTAGCCAAAAACAACAAGGAAATGAACCTCAAATTGAAACTTGAAGCTAATAAATTCCCAACTATTGAGGTGTTCCAACCTACTAAATTGCTGAAACTAAACTGTACCAATTAGCCCTAATTGATGCTTGTTGTATGCATACTAAAAGATACCTCCTACTTGCTATGTAGCAACAATACCATATCAAAATCACCAATTCATCTCAAAGAAATTTTAGCGAACCATTGATATGCAGCCACCAAGGACAGCATTGATTTCCCTCCCCTTGCCCCCTCTCCACCTCAAACCACCAAAAGAAGAAAAAAGAAAAGAAAAGGAAAAGATGCCAACTTCGCCATCCCTAATTGATGCATATCTTATGCCAGAAAAAGAAAACAGTTTTCTAGTTCCTAAGTTGTAATGATAACTGCCCAAAATTATTAGATAACTTCTACATGTAGGACATGCGATAATGCAATAAATTAAAAGGCAAAAAAAGATCAACTGACCGAATTTCTCAGGATGAAGAATAAACTGAATGGCAGCGCTGTAATAATCAGCATAAATGATCCGCGCCCCTGGGTACTTGACCCTAAGTTGAGCAATAGTTTGTCTGAGCAATGAATTGTGCACCCAGGCAAGCGTGTTAAATTTCTTCATACAACCACTCCTTGAACCAAATCCTTCTTTCTTTATTTTAAACATGGAAACTGAGAGAGACAGATAGACTGGGAAGCAACCAACCGGTAACACACCTGGTACAACAATGTCTACAGCCCCCTCAGCAATTAATTTCTGAAAATTTCCCAATTCCAAAAATTAGTTCAATTATTCAACAATGAGCTGAATTGAGAGTGAGTTATTATAAATCACAAAAAGTAAAAAGTAAAAATAATAAAACTACCTCAATGCCATCAGAGATGGATTTCATTACATGGGGCATCATTCCATACACCTCCTTGAATTTTCTCGAAGCGAACAAAGGAGCATTATAGTCATTTCCTCCAAACTCACCCAAGATAAATAGGGATCTACTGAACAGGTCCTTGCATTCTACAAACAATTCACCGAAAAAATTAACTAAACATCTTTAATAACTTAGTGCTGTAAAATGTCTAAGATTTGTAAAATTACCTTTCGGGGTACCACAAATTGAAGGCTTCATATCTTGAAACCATTTGATTTGGGTGTGTAAATCGCCCGAATTCCAGACAACACTGCCCAGACCCAGTTTCTCAAAAAATTCAGTCGTAAGGGCTGTTGCGCCAGTAATTGCAAAATTAGCACCTTGTTTAAAGGTTGCATTCTGTGCTTTAGAGGGAGGTAGTAAAGGAAGGCCGAATTCTTGACCTGCACAAACAGTTGATGCATTCAATATTCAATTAGGGAATAACCATAAATTTCTAAGAAAATGAGAGTTAAATTTGTTCTACGATGATCCCAAATTTAGAAAGGAAAGAGAATGAATTGCATTAAGATAACCCTTGTTAAATCCCCCTTTTTCTCCATTTCTTCAATAAAGACTGATACAACGAAAAATCTTCCAGTTTTCCAGAATTAAAAGGGGAGAATGGGAGTTAGCATACTTTCTATTCCAATTAGACGGGGAAAGGTGTCCCTTATTCTTGCTGTACTTCTCTTTTCTTTTTCCATCCCAAATAATAATATAAAAAAATAATCCTCCTAAAAAGAAAAAGGAAGTTGAAAGCAACAAGCTTTCCAGTAATTCGATTCTCTCGTTCCGATCAAACCCAACTCAGAACGGAGAGAAATAAAAACTCCAATTAAAAGATTGAACTTTAGATAACTCTCTCAATTGTTCCCAATCCCTCACAATCAAAAACCAAACAAATCTCAATCGGAACCCCACAAAAAAAAGGGGGGACTTACATATGAAATCAATGACGAGACGACCATCGGAGCAGCGGCCGGTGGGCTTTCCGAAGTAGGTCATGCCATAGGGGTACTTGGCAGTGGCAAGGAAGTCCGGGGTGCCATTTTGAATCAAATTGCCAGCGTCAACCAGAGAGTCTCCAAAGTTGAAGATGGCGGCGTACCGCTGGTTTTGCTCAGCGGCTAGGTGGGAAGGGAGAAGAAAGGAGACCAGGAAGAGGAGGCAGAGCAAGGTCGGAGCTTTACCTCTCATGTTGTAGAGAGAGAGAGAAGAGAGAGAGAGAGAGAAGGGAGACAGACGGGCAGAGAAGGAGAGGTTTGACGAGGTAAGGTTGGGTTTGGACTTTTGTACAAGTCGGGGTAGGGGGGAGAGGTGGAAGGAAGGTCTCTCTCGCCTTCTCTTGCCTTGTCTCGCTTTGAATCTCTTTCTCTCTCTATGTGGTCTACTTGTAATGTAGCTCCTTCGCTTGGTCAGTCTTCGCTTTCATTTTTCTTTTCTTTTTCTTTACTCCGCAGTCCAAAACTAATTCCCTTTTTCAGCCGAAGCCCCAAGGCCAAGGACATTCCAACTAGATCCGCCAAACCTGACCTGACCCAAACAAGGCCTAAAGCAAAAAGTCAAAAACAGCCGAGTTTGGTCTCATGCTACATCAGAGCCGTTCGATTGATGTAGATCAAGTGTGCACGAATCTTAATGCTGGTCTAATGGTTTACAATCTGATCTATATTTATTCGAGATGATTCGAATTTAAGACGATATAAATCTAACTTTCCAATTCGACACAAACGATCTAAATTCTAAAACAACAGATGATCCGAAATCTGAACTTTAATGATCGGAAGCTCTAGATGATATAAAACCAGACAATCTAAAATTTAACCTCACTCTGAATATAAAAAGATTTGAAATCAAACAAATTTTAAAACGATATTGTTCTTTACTGAATATTTATAAAGCGCTCTCTAAATATAAAAATTGTAAGAAAATATTGACAACATACAAATGGTGTAATAGTGATGATAATGTGTCATGATTTATAATATAGAGATTTTATTAATATCGTTGACTTAGTAATCAATATTAGGGTGCATTTGGATGGAGGGGTGGGTTAGTGAGAATAGTGGCTAATCCAAGAATGAAAAATAGTTGCTAACTCAACTTTTAGTTGAATTAGTAGAATAGTGAACTAACCCATATAAGTAATTTATAATCTATGTTATCTAGATACATACGATTTGATTATAAGTTGACTATTTAACATATGATTTGTGATATTCTCATATCAGATAAGTGATTTATAATCTATGTTGTTTTTATCTCTGTATAGTTTATGATATTTTCTAATAAAAAATAGTTGATCCACCATATTCTTTTTCTTTACAATGAAGATGGTGATGGTTTCATGCATGGGCTTTGGTTCATTTCAAATTTATAAATTATTCATTTTTATATTTATTAAAGAATAATAAAACATATGAATCATATTTAAAAGAAATGTTCAGCTTTCTAATTGATCAGTTGTGAGAACAAATGATCCATTTTTATACATGTGACGTGCTTCCAAGCATATCATAAATGGCACTGTGTATGTGTTATATGTAAATAAATGATAAACATTTATCCTCAAAAACTAATCAATTATAAGACTGGACAATTTTCTTACACAAACTACATATTTTTATTATTTAAATAAAGCACAAGTGAGAACTTTATAAATTCAAATTGATTTTAATAATAAAAAGACAATAAATTGAGTAAAGTTATGTGTTTTATAATTTTGAAAGATAAATTTGATATTATATACTTTAGAGGAAGAAATATGTAATTTTAAAACTTTTAAGGGATACTACAAGTTAACAAATAGTCCCTTCCAACTAAGTCCATGTGAAGAAATATGAAATTATTCCAACAATGTATGGTAAAAAAGCATACTACATGTTAACAGATAGTCCCTTCCAACCAAGTCCATGTGAAGCTAAATTATTATAATCGAATTATTGCTATTTAAATTTGCCATGGGATTACGATTGTCGTTTAGGTTTATACATTGAGTTTAATATGTGTACTTAAAATTAAATTAAAATTTAGAGGGTCTATACGAAAGTGATCTTTCACTTGGACTCGAAGTTTCCAAAGAAGGCAAGAAGCCAAGAATGCTAGTTTAAATGTCACTATTAGAAAAATGTATTTGTTACCAGGTGTATTTGGTGCAAATTGTTGATTTTTTTTTTAGAAACCATAAATAAATAAATAAATTACCAAACCAACTTGATTGCTTTAGTTTTTACAAAAATCATAAGAACCGAGATGTCATTTCAGTCCGAAATTTTTTTTTCGGACCGAATTGAGCCATTTTCACAGATTTCGAAAAAAAATAATGTACATGTTGAGGTAAAACTTGTGAAAATACCTCGGATCGAAATGGCAATTCGGTCCCGAAAAAAAAAAAAACTTCAGACCGAAATAGCATCTCGGTTCTTATGATTTTTGTAAAAACCAAAGCAATCAAGTTGGTTTGGTAAAATCTTTGTTTTTATTTATGGTTTCTAAAAAAATCCAAAATTGTTGGGGGGCAATAAGCTCAGAAGCCCTTTTAATATTCAACTAATTAAGCAACATTTTTGGCATTTGGTTTGAATCATTTATTAGGTGATGTTCAATTAGTCATTAGGTACTTGTCGTTGTCCATTTAAACAAAAAATTAAAATGACTTAATATGTATCTTTTGAGTATTAAAATGTAAAAACATGTTTGAACTACCATTAGGTTAGGTGCATCCAACAAATTCTCCTTTAACTTTTATATATAGGAAGAAGAAACTTTAAGAAAATGCATGGCGTAGACTTACAACAACAAAAAATGTTTACTTGCAATTAAATAAAAATTTCTGTAAATATTTGACTTGCATAGCAAACTGTTGGAGAGCAAGTCCTGTTTTCCAGGGAGAAATAATATTAAAGTAAAATAAATAATTCTAGTCTTGTTACACAATTTTATTTTCTAAGAATTTTGCTAAAAAACACACAAAATCATTCCATATATACTCTCCCAACAACAGAGCGTTATAACGCTTGTGAACCTATTTAAATTATTGAGAAAACTGTTAATTATAGTAATTTTTTCCCGACGAAATTTAGGAACAAAGTGTGGAAAAAAAAATTATATGAAATATAATTTATAATTATTTTGAACAACAAGTATATATTTTTTGGTTCACAAAATTTATAATTTTCTGAATATTTTCTACATGGTTCACAAAAGTGACCACACCTTGGTGAGTCTAAGGCAAGGCAATTTTGCCTAAAACGGAAAAAATTATTTATCATTTTCAAAATTAGATACATAATATATATTTATTCTATAAAATTATTTATTATTTTTTAACACAATTTAGCATTATTGTCCAATTCTATAAAAAAAATATTTATTCCTAATTCTGAGATTATTAATATGTCTACAACCAAAAAAAAGTTCTAAAATTTATTTTGAGAAAGGACTAAATATTGAAGCAAAATATTGCCAATTTTTCATTAATTTATTTGTAAACCGTTGAAGTTATCATGCATGTTTTCTCGCTGAAATAAAGTATTTGTACCGCTAGTTATGATTTTTTTTTTTTTGAAATATGAGTTGGAATAAACCTACCCAACACATTTCAAACTCCTTTATGAATTTCAAATCCATAACCTCAAATTTGTAACCTTTATTAAAGTTATGAATTTTAATTTGTTGGTTCAACAAATTTATCGACCCGCCATTAATTAGTTGGAAAGCAGAAACTTCAAATTGTATCAACTGATCACTTTACATTATAAAATGTCACGTGATTTGTCACACATAACGGAAAATGTCAAATCAGGTCATTGGCTAAGCTTTTATTAAAAAATGAAAATCTAATCTGTGACCTTCGAACTCCACAACATGATCAGCTTAACCACCAATACCTTTGTTAAAAATATAGAATAAGATTATGTAGCCTCACTTTTTCGATTTAATTGGATCGGATTAAGATTAATCCTAGACCCATCAAGGTCAATCCAACCCGTACGATAACAATAATAATTAATAAAACATCCCAATCCAATCGTTGACATCTCTATTGCCCAAGTGCCAAGAGCCTAAGCTAATAATAAAATGTAAATCTGTCCTATACTCCTATATATTGATCATCTCAACTATATTTAATTGAGTATATAATGTTCATCTTCATCATAATCATTGATATTTTAATTTGACAATGATCAAAATTTGAACCACAAAAGAAAAATCAATTTTTTGTTTCTTTAATTAAAAAAAGAAAAGAAATATACTTGCAATTAAATTTTTATTACAATCTTACAACCATTGTCAATAACTCATCTAAACGAAAATTAAAGTTATATAAGTGTTATTTATTATTTAAATGTGTGTGTGTGTGTGTGTGTGTGTGTGTGTTTGAGTTTTGTGCAATTTGAAAATCGTTTGATCACTGATTAATTATTATTAAAAATGGATCGTTAATTATTTTCCCAATAACTCAATAGAGAACCAGCATGTTTACCAATTTTAACATAAGATAAAGACTTATCTAATCACTGAAAAATTAGTTATGACCTTTTTGCTTCTTCATTTTAATCAAATATCTTTATAACAATGTAGTAAAAAAATAAATTAAATGAAAGCTATCGTTAGTCAGGATGTCAACGAGTACGGTAAGAGTTGGGTGGAAACATTTTCATACCCGTACCCGCTACAAATGGTCTTTACCCGTATCCTATCTTTACCAGCTATAAATTATCTTACCCGTTATGGTTGTCGGATAATGAAACGATAGCGGAAAAATAACAGGTAATGCTAATATAATAATTATTTTTATTATTTATTAAATAAACATTACAGCATATACATTCATTTCACACATATATAGTACTTTATTGAAAAAAAATTATGATCATGCTAAGTGCAAGTAAACCAATTAAAGTACTTTTTTCAATGCTTATTAATATATAATATATATAAATAATTTTTTTTTTATAATTAACCCGATCAGGTAACGGGTACGAAATAGGATTTATCCATACCCTTGCCCGTTTAGATAACGAAAAAATATCCTTATCCGTACTCATACCCGATAAATTTATAAAAAAAAAAAAATTACTTGTACCCGTCTTATCAGATACAATACGGGTCGGATAAACAGATAAAAGGGTGCCATTGACACCCCTAATCGTTAGTCCAACACTCACTTTCCCTCTTTTTAAGCTTAATTTTTTTTCCGTAAAATTATAGCAATCACAAACAATGATCTTTACAAGTTAAGCAAAGTTACAAATTAATAAACTAACAAGAGACATTCATTTTAGATATATTTTTATGAAAACGGATGATTTGTGTCAAATTAAAACGGATGGTGCAAATCTCATTCTACACAGTAAGGTACCGTACTAGATCTGAACATGTATTGTTATAGAGTGTTGCTTTAGAAAAAAGGGGGAATTTCATATATACCACTCAAAAACTTCGAAATTACATATTTACCACTCCAAATTCTATAATTACATATTTACCACTCTAAATTCTAATAACTCACATATATACCCAATATAACTTAAATATACCTCAAACTCAAATTAATTATGTTTAAGATTTTAGAAACTACAATTAATCAAGGATTAATTAAAACTGGACTCATTCATCATGTACCCGCTCTGACAATGGATAATAGCATTAACCCGTGCTTCTCCAACCACCCCGATGTGTCCCCTGCCACCATCTTATTCAAGCCCAATTGTGACAACAGTCTTGCCCATGCCTTCTCCTACCATCCCGCGCAAGTAGCAAACTGCAATCGCTAACACTTCTGCTGTTAGAAGTTGGCTGTAATAATGAGATAGCGAGTCATGCGGGAGACAACGAGAGAGGTTATAATGGGCGTAGAAGAGAGATGGAGAAGGCAAGAGTCCAATTTGAATGTGGAGAATGGGTTAAGTTTTAATTAATCCGTAATTAATTGTAGTTTTTAGAATCTTAAACATAATTAATTTGAGTTTTGTGTATATTTGTAATATATTTAAAATATATTGGGTAAATATGTGAGTTATTAGAATTTAGAGTGGTAAATATGTAATTATAGAATTTGGAGTGGTAAATATGTAATTTCGAAGTTTTTGAGTGGTATATATGAAATTCCCCCTATAAAAAAAGAAAAAAAAAATTTGTTTTTGTATACTCCATGGCGTGTTTAGATACATACTAATTGGCAATTAGTATGTATCAAAACACGCCATGGAGTATACAAGAGTGACTACATTCATTTGAATCCCTTAAATCAGAAGCGGATGTAGTAAGGCAGTATGGGGTCAATTGATCTCTATTTTTTTTTAAAAAAAAATTGTATTAATGTATAATTTTGTATATAATTTACAGTAAAATGTTATGAAATAGTAAAAATAATTCTCATTCTCTTTAGAAATTTTTTATATAATTAATTCCATATATATTTGACACTCGTAATCTGAAAATTTGACTCCACCCTGCCTTAAACACAGAAGATCTCGCTAAAATCACATGTCCTACAGCTCAGGAAAAAAAAAATAATAATAAAAATGCTTTCACGTTTTGAACAGACCGCTTCTATGTGTCGTCAGTTTCCTCTTCAATTAATGTAAGATATGGGAGATGTCCAGTATCTGTTGAACGGAACTAATAATTTACAATTAATATCATCTTATATTAAGCATGTACTGATTCACCAACGGTTGTGATTAAAAAAATAACATTTCAGATTGAATATCAGATCAAATAATCTGTCTATTTTTTTTATTCTATGCATCTTTTTTATGTTTTTTTACGTGTAGAAGTCTAAATTTATTTAGATACGTACTAGCTACAAGTTTATTTAGTATGTCTTCTTTTGATCATGATTTCTTTCTATTTTTTAAATGTTATTTAAAATTTTTTTTTAGATTGATTGATAATTGATTGATCACGTCTTCATTTCTTTTCATATTTTATATCATATAAGAAATGTTAAAATGCAGACTGAAAAAATCAAGAAGAGAAGCATTATCCAATCCAATCAAAGATAAATGATTAAAGAGGAACAAAATAATTTTTAGGAGACCAATTGTTCTCTCATAAATTTTTTTTTTTTTTTGTAGTTAAAATTTTATAAACCAATTGATTGAAAGTCAATTAATCATTTAGAAGATAGACCCGCTGCTTGACATCAAAGTTATTATAATTTGAACTCAAATGTGAAAATATTCAATAATATTAGAGAGAATTAATAACTGATCAATGGATATTCAATTTTGAAATTATTCGACATAGGTGATTTTATTAGGCAAATATTTGTGAGTTGCGAATAGTATACTATTGTGCATGCACGTGACTGATACCTGTCAAACATGTTGTGCCGTGCAGACACATGTCATGAATTACGAGTGACATATCATGCAGTGCTAAAAGAATAAAAACCGGACCCAATACTTCTGAAAACACGACACATGATGACACATTTGGAACTATATTCCGTTGCAACGCACAAGCACGATACTAATAATTTATTAAATATATATGAACATGACTCGTGTTTTTCCTTAAAAAATAATTAAGATTGTAAGTCATAACAGTAAGTATATACAGAGTCGCCATACGGTGCTTTACAAAGTAAAAAATACACTGATATTTCACGTACAAATCTGAATTTTCAAAATTATAATGATTAATTTGTGTTTCGCAACATGATCTACATTTGATATATTATTGAAAATCAAATTTATATTGTTAATGTATTTTAATATTTTCTAAATATGGTGAAAATTTTATTAATCTAATTTCCTCTATAGATTATGGTGCTTAATTGAAGGTAAGTATTTACAAGAATTTTTAATAAAAGCATATAGTAGGGTAATTTCTTTTATTATGCTTAATTGACGGTAGTTATTTTTTATTTATTTATTTCATTTATAAATTTTCTGACTCGTGCATACAAGGACGAATTATCAGTATGATATCTCTCCATTTCAGTGTGAATGGAGGGAATGCTACAGCAGCCGTTAGATGATTCCTTTCATGATTCAAAATCTATTGGGTTGGTTGACGCTGAGAGAGAAAATGGCATAAAGCATCATGTACTGGTCGTATAGTTGTATTTTTAAAATTGGTCCAGCGTCCTTTTAAAGGTCCACAGGCCACAGCTATCTCTTACTGTTTTGCTAAAAAAAAATAGGATCAGATCCCTTGCTGTTACACAATCTTGTTTCCCTCTTTCATGCGCAAAAAGTTTAAATTCTCCTATCTAACTATTATAATTCAACCAAATACAGAATAGGCTATTCTGAATAATCTAATCTCAAAAATAATATATTCTCAATTCAATCAAACATACCCGTAAAACATGTATCATAGTAATTGTCAAACTGGGACAAGTCGGATTCATTACCAATGGCATAATCAAGTCCGAAAAATATTCGTATATGAAAAAGTCTGAACAGTTGAGATCGGAATAACACCGAATTTTTTATTAATATCCAAAAAATAAATTAAATTACAAAAAATAACCATGTTGGGGCTGAAATTCGGAATTTACCCAAACCGGAAAATTTTTTTCCGAACTAAACGTCTAAGTTCGGAAAAAATTTTCCGGAAACTCAACGTCTAAGTTCGGAAAAAAATTTTCCGAACTTAAATTTTTTTTTTTTTTTTTTTTTTTTTTACAGATTTCGGAAAAAAAATTTCCGAACTTAAAATTTTTTTTTTTTTTTTTTAACAAATTCCGGATAATTTATTTTCAAAACTTAACAAATTTTTTTTTTTTTTTTTTTTTACAGATTCCAAAATTTTTTTTTTCCGATCTTGACAAAGTTTTTTTTTTAAGAAAAAATAGCTAAAATACTGAAATCTAACACTAAAAAATCGAATTGTTTTTTTAAATATTTGTTAAATTAATTTAAAAAATTTCAAAATGGTGTAGAATAATTTAGAAATTATCAAAATAGCTAACATGCTGAAATCTAACACTAAAAAATCGAATTATTTTTTTACTACGAATAGGGCCGATTTTTGTGCTGAAATACGGTAAATTTACTAAAATGCTGAAATTACAATAATTATGTAGAATTATGCTAAAATACGATAAATTACGCTAAATTACGTATGAATGGGGCCTATTTTATGGTATCTTTCATAAATCATAAAAAATAAAATAAAAATTCCAAAAATAATAAAAATTGATATTCTAAACGTACGAATAGGGATGATATCTTTCTTGAGAAGGCGAAAAACGACGACGAAACTTCAAACGGCCATAAAACGGCGCTCGAGTGTCCGATTTCATCAAATGACCACTTTTCGGAAAGCTTGCAAAAATGCACATGCGTTCGGACTGTCTTTGCCAATTTTCTGAATTAAGAATCGCCAAAAAACAAAGGGAAGAGCCTCAAAACTTCAGTTGAAGTTTCTGATTAAGATTTTCATTTATATTATTCAATCTACGTAGCTCAGTAAATTATTTATGTAATGAACTTTTAGAATATCAATTTTTATTATTTTTGGAATTTTTATTTTATTTTTTATGATTTATGAAAGATGTCACAAAATAGGCCCCATTCATACGTAATTTAGCGTAATTTATTGTATTTTAGCATAACTCTACATAATTATTGTAATTTCAGCATTTTAGTAAATTTACCGTATTTCAGCACAAAAATCGGCCCTATTCGTAGTAAAAAAATAATTCGATTTTTTAGTGTTAGATTTCAGCATGTTAGCTATTTTGATAATTTTTAAATTATTCTACACCATTTTGAAATTTTTTAAATTAATTTAACAAATATTTAAAAAAACAATTCTATTTTTTAGTGTTAGATTTCAGTATTTTAGCTATTTTGATAATTTCTAAATTATTCTACACTATTTTGAAATTTTTAAAAAATAATTCGATTTTTTAGTGTTAGATTTCAGTATTTTAGCTATTTTTTCTTAAAAAAAAAAACTTTGTCAAGATCGGAAAAAAAAATTTCTGGAATCTGTAAAAAAAAAAAAAAAAAAATTTGTTAAGTTTTGAAAAAAAAATTATCCGGAATCTGTTAAAAAAAAAAAAAAAAAAAATTTTCCGAAATCTGTAAAAAAAAAAAAAAAAAAAAAAAAAAAAAAAAAAATTAAGTTCGGAAAAAAAATTTCCGAAATTTGTAAAAAAAAAAAAAAAAAAAAAATGTTAAGTTCGGAAATTTTTTTTCCGAACTTAGACGTTGAGTTTCCGGAAATTTTTTTTCCGAACTTAGACGTTTAGTTCGGAAAAAAATTTTCCGGTTTGGGTAAATTCCGAATTTCAACCCCAATATGGTTATTTTTTGTAATTTAATTTATTTTTTGGATATTAATAAAAAATTCGGGGAATAACATGTTCTTGTTGTTATTCCCTTAGGAATAACAGCAGATTTATTTCCACTAATTGAAGTGATAGAACTCCCTATCAATAAACTATACATCATGGTTTCCACGAGATGTTAAGGTTTCTTTTGTTAAGTACCGCCAAGCTGAGTGCATGCGAGTTCATAGGCTCGTAGCTTGCTTTATTAATTTAGCAAGGACGACAAATTTAACTAACCATGCTTTGGAGTTTGGACTCCTCTTTTGCTCAAGTCTATTTCATTAATTAGTTCCTAGCTTTCCGATAAAGATACTTAACTACTTTGCTTTTAAATGCACTTCTCCCAATAATTATATGAAGTTGCTACAACAAGAGTCAAGTTGTGCTGTTCTTATCAACAGAGGTTGGTATAATTCTAAAATCTATCGGATTAATTTCAAATAACGAATTGAAATTATTATATTTTTTTTACTGCGTGACTTTCTACTGAATGAATTCGAAAATTTTACTGCGTGCTTATCAATAGAGTTTAGTATAATTCTAAAATCTATCAGATTAATTTCAAATGACGAATTGAAATTATTATATTTTTTTTTACCGCGTGACTTTGTACTAAATGAATTTCAAATTTTCAAAATTTTATATGTAAACGCATCACTCGTGAAATAGATCAGTTTCAACATTTGAACTCAATTAAGGGCCTGTTCGGCTGCACAGTGGGAACGGGAACGGGAATAGAAAATTTTTGAACTGGATTTTACTGTTCACGTGGAAAAAAAAAATTCAGTCTGAGTGAATTTTTTTTTTCCCACGTGAACAGTAATTTCGGAATTATTGCCGAACAGGACCTTAGATAGATTTTGAAATTATGTTCACCAAACTCTTTTGGTGAAACATAGCATACACTAGCTTTACTAAAATTACTGTATCCTAGATGCAACCTGATAGCTCTGATAGTGTTTTAAAGTAATGACTCAAGATTAAATTTAAAATAAATTATCAATTTGATAAGATATGTCTGTTGGTCTGTACTTAAGAGAAAATAGTACATGCCAATTTGGAAGCTCTTTCGTACTATTTAATTTTTTTTTTTTATCTAGTTCAATGCATCCATCCATAATCTGGCATGAAAACCAGATCTGTCAGAACTCTTAAATTGTTTTAAGTAAAATTGGAGATGGTGTTTTATAGCCGCCCCTCGAGATAGGAGTAGGTCCGATGGGCATCGGACCTACAGTTAGGTTCAATTAGCTCTAGGACCGTACGATTAGCATCAAGATTTATGCGCACGAAATTGATACAGACTTGCACGGATTTTGATGCATATCACACGAATATTGATGCATATCGAATGGTCATCACACCCATTGAACCAAGGTAGGTCCGATGGGCATCGGACCTACTCTGATTCCCCGCCCCTCCCCTCCCCAATAACTCATATAACGAGCTATGTTATTAGCGTAATAAATTGAATTATTATTATTTTACAATCTCGTAGTTTAATTATATTAATATTTACCCACTGACAGTCTAATGGGGACAATTTCCTTTGTCACATGGATAGCGTGGAACATGGAGCCGGTTTATGTTTGATTCCCTATCTGAGCCTATGATAACGAAATGATGAAACTATACATCTTAGCTCAATAAACTCAGAGAAGTAGATAATAAATTAATGCAATTATCTACGGGCTTTCAACCAAAAAAATAAGAGATAGGAGTAGGTCCGATGGGCATCGGACCTACATTTAGGTTCAATTAGCTCTAGGACCGTGCGATTAGCATCAAGATCTTTGCACATGGAAATTGATACAGACTTGCACGTATTTTGATGCAGAGCACACGAATCTTGATGCAGATCGAATAGTCATCACACCCATCGAACCAAGGTAGGTCCGATGGGCATCGGACCTACTCTGATTCCAAAAAAGAAAGATGATAAATTAATTGGACCAACAAGTTTAAAGAATTCTACGCATGTTCAATCCGCTTTAATTTAGTTTCAACTTTCATATTTTACTACAGGAAATGAGCAGAGTAAAGCTTTGAATAGTGAGTATATATTTACAATTATTCTGAGAAAAATATAGAAATAGAAATATATTTGGAGAAAAAATATTCAGGAGTAGACATAATTCTCAATTATGATTTTATAATTTTTCTGAACAAGACATAATAAAAATTTGAAAAAAAAAAATTAGCTATGCAACAGCAAGTGATCATTTTCTTATTTTCTGACTCCACTTAGCTCTGCCATTGGAGGTGAGTTTTGTATCTTTCATATAGAAAATAACTTTAGAGTGAGCAAAAATAAGAATACTTGTACAAAACTCTACGTGTGGGATGTCGCAAGTTCGAAATTCTGATGGAGCTGGGATTCCTTCAGGATATTAACAAAACAGTTGGTGACTTGATCTCCAACTTTACTCAAAAAAGAGAGAGTGAGGCTACGGTACTATGCATAGCACGGATTGGTCTGTGCTACGGCTCAATATTTGAATTTTCAAAATCCTAACGGTCGATCCGAACAGTTCAACATGATTTCCACATGAATATGTACTTGCAAACCAAATTTTACATTTTTTAGAATATTTTTAGATAAGTAGAAAATCACTGTTTTTGGATGGTCCAGAATTTTCAGATCAAGTGATTTTCTACTTATCTAAAAAAATCTAAAAAATGTAAAATTTGGTTTGCTAGTACATATTCATATGGAGATCACGTTGAATAGTTCGGATCGACCGTTAGAATTTTGAAAACTCAAATATTGAGTCGTAGCACGGACCAATCCGTGGTATGCATAGTACCGTAGCCTCACTCAAAAAAAAAAAAGCTTGTGCAATAATTTTGTAGATGTGGAGCACAAGTTTGCAATAAATTGTACTACAAGCACATTTCTTTTAAATTTTTTATTTTGAAAACGATCGTATTGCAAAACAAAAAAAATATTAGCTACTTTTTTGTAGCCAACAGGCGCCTCACTAGGATACAAATGCAGCATCGCTTTTTTATTGGACAAGAACTAATTAATCCCATTTAAATATGGTCTGATTTAAAGTAAATAGTACTAGAGCCGTATTATTTTTATAATTTTCAATAAGTACTTTTGCCCGGATATTAACACAACTCGTTTTAAAAAGCTTTAAAATCCTACGGTGCCAAATTACAAATATTAGCCAGTATCAGGCCGTACCAGAGGATCCAAACTCAAAAGTGCAAAATACATTGATTTGGCACACTTTTAGGTTACATTGCTTTAAAAGCTTTTTGCTGTCAGCGCCTTTTGTGATCTTTTATACAGGATAGCATTCCGCAGCCACCGAAATTTTTATAATTACCATAATTTAAAAAACAAAATAAACCAAAACACTCTAGTTTTGGAGAATTCGATTTCTATCCAAACTTTTCGCAATGAAACATCGTTGTTTTTATAATGAAATATCGTTTTGTAATGAAAGTTGGAACTTAAATATCGTTGATTTTGTAATGAAACATCGATGTTTCGTTAGTCTTAGTATTGGCAATTAAGCAGGGTAGTGCTGAAAAAACATCGGTGCGTCGCTGATGTTTTTGTAATGAAACATCGATGTACTTCTGCCGTCGACAAGCCTTGCATAAGCATTGGTGCATCATCGGTGTTTTTGCACGAAAGCATCGTTGTTGTTTTTTTTAACTTTAAACGGCCATAACTTTGGCTAGGAAACTCGGATTTGCGCGTACGACCTCAATTCGAAAAACTGGGGACGAGGCGGGAACAATGGCGCCTTTAGGGTCATCCCTAAGGGGCCGACGGAGTCAGAATTGTAAAAAAATATCGTTTAGTGCCTCAAAAATTGAGTTAAAGTTTTTTATCATCGGTAGACACACAACGACCCGTTTGCGGCTAGTGACAGTGTCGTATGCAGCATGGTAAAACAGAGACCTTGTATCTGATGTTTAGTGTTCGAATACGGCTAGTGAATTTAATTTGATAATAACCAGCATCCTAATATTGAGTATCTTTCATTTTGTATGTTCAAACAAGAAACAGTCCATGTGATATATTTAATAAAAAACCGGTAAATGCTATCAAAAAATTAATTTGACAAGTATTTAACTAAAAAATTCGATTTTTAGTGTTATATTTCAGCATTTTAGCTATTTGTCTCTAAAAAAAAATTAAATAAAAAAACCGGCCATTAAATGACAGGTTTTTCTTTTAAATAGGGACCGGCCATTAAATGACCGGTTTGAACATTTTTAATAAAAATTGATGGATCTGGACATTTTTATTAATTTGTAATTAACTTTGGGTATTTTTAAAAATGTCGGGGTCCGCCTCTGGTTGGGATTAGGATTGTTTGATTTTTTTATCATTTCAAATTTTTTATTCATCTCGATTTAAGATCCATTTGACATTTTGACTTTTCAAAATTGCCAGATCGGATCGAACTCGGATCCATGTCAGGCCTGACACGTTCTTCATCCGATTAAAGGTTTTCCATTATAAAGCTGAGCGAGTCAGTTTTGGATCAGCTTGACTTCGAATCATTGCTAAATATGAATCGGGTTATAAATCTTCCGGTCTCGAATTTATCTCGAATTTTGAATCTTTTCAAGTCGGGTTCAATACCTTTGCATGATAATTAAATCAAATTGATTTTGAGTACGGATCAGATCGGAGTTCTTTGCAGTCGGATCAGATTTTGTCGTTATATATGAGTGATAAATTAAGAAGTAGAGGCTTTTGTTTCACATCCAGACACTTTCGCTTGATTTTTTTTTAATTTAGAAATAAAAAATCAAAATTTTCGAAAATGAATTGATTTTTTCTTAAAAATAGATAAACAATTATACAAATAAATGGAACCACACTATTACTAATATTGTCAATCTATAACTTGTTAAGTGTCAATTATATATAACAGGGGCGGATCCACGTGGTCCTGGGGATCCTTTCCTGGATTTTGAGTTTTAGTAGAGATCTATCGGTCCTGACTCCTGACAGACTTTGTTCCTCCTGAATTTTTTTTTGCTCTCCTCTGAATGTTTGATTTGTAATTCGGTTTAAATTTAGGGTTAAAATTGAAATAAATTTGTTGAATTTTGATTGGTAATTATAATTATAAGTTAAAGCACCGGAAATTACAAGTCAAAGCATTGAAAAATATAAGTTAAAACATTATTTTTTATCAAGTACCCAATTAGTTAATGAATTTAAATCCGAATCGATATTTTTTTGCTCCTTTGACGAAAATCCTGAATCCGCCCTGTTAACAACCATTTATCAAACTTATATAACGTACAAATTATGTATTAATTCTAGATTGGACAAAATAAACAAAATTTCTTGACTCAACTAGCCTACAGATAATTAAGAACAGAGATTACAATAATAACATAATAGTAAAAGATCTTTTAAGAGTCAGAAGAGAATTAAAATTCTCAAATCACTGCTTTAGCTAGTCTTACTAAAAACCATTCTCAATGATAAAGGATTTATGTTTAATTTAGCAGCGGGAGAGTCGGCCTAGGGCAGGAGGAGGCTGCTGGCTGCTGGCGGACCTGCTGCTGGCTGCTGGCGGCCTAGAGCAGTGGCAGATCAGCCCTGGCGGAGCAACTAGGTGGCGGAACAGATTTGGCCTGGAGGTGGCCTGGCGGACCAGATCGGCCATGGCGGCGGCCTGGCGAAGTAGAGAGGCGGTTTGGCAGACCAGATCGGCCCTGGCGGCAGCGGCGAGCTGGCAGATCTGCTGCTCCCTTTTCTCGGTTCTACCTTCTAGAGCGGAGAGAAGAATGAGG